>SWBL01000112.1:0-143807 GCA_024195585.1 Aureobasidium sp. EXF-3400
CCCTTCCTCCTTCCTCTTCCCTCCCCTCCCCTCCCCTCCCCTTGTTTTATATATATTAAATTTAATCTATATCGCAAAAATTCTTCCTTTTCCCTTCCTCACACACGTAGAGCTTGGTTGCCTGTGAGACCGTCGATTCCAAATCTGTTGTAGTCGTGCTTCCAGCAGAAAACTCGTTCAGGCCACTTACTAATCGGCCTTGTATCGCCTTATGAATGATTAGACTTCTAGCCTTCAGACAGACGCAAGAATCATGATATCTACCGTGATGAGCGGATTCATGGCGCCAGCGAGGAAAGTACCACAGGCACTGCTGTAGAGAACAGTCTTGTCGAAGGTGGTGGCATATCCGAAGACCGTTCTAGGTTGGTTGGGCATCGATTCCATACGAGAGTGTCTCGAATGACCCCAGTGTCGTCGCCAGAGCACACCAGGCATCATCGTAGCGTTTTGTGCGTAAGTAAAACGGACTGAACAGCACCAGGCGAAAGATTCAAGAGACCGTGGCTCAGAAGCGAGAGTTACACAAGGAGGTGTTCCTCCGATCTCTGGATTATTAGTTTGACTTCTTAGTCATGCTTAGTAGGTGTCAAGACAATTTACGCTATATCTATGCGGTCATGTCAACTTTTGCTCGGGACGCTCCACCATTCCAGTGACTGATTAACCCCTATCAAATCCTCAGACAACTTTGTGGCTTTAAATTCGTTGGTGCAGACAATGGTTTGTACTGGGACCGTCAGACTGCAGTCAGGATTTGACTAGCACGAACACCTGCCTAAAGTGTGCTAGCATTAGCGAGTGACAGCTTCATCGACTGAATAACAAAGCTAAGATAACGACCATATGGAAGACAATGCACGCGAAGCCTTGATCCGCCATGTCACTGTATGATCTCGTAACCTCAACTTATCTATCCGATCCATGTTGGTCCGCGTGTGCGGAGTTCGCGTATTCTGCTGGATCTTTTGGCGAACTTTATATGCAACAAGCTTTGACGGCTAACGAACAAGCCTCACCCAGGCGTAGTAGCAGGCCCTGGCTCCTCCAGTGGATACGATATCAAGCACATGCTTAATTCCGGCAGAAACTTGTTTCCCTGGGTCTCGGCGCGAGTTTCGTTCTCCTTATCTTGTCCTGACCCCTTGATCGTATGGCGACATGTCTCTGGGGCTGAGTCCAGCGATAAGTTGGTCGTGGCAATTCTTCTTGAGCCAGAAGAAGATTCCTCTCATAACTCAAGGAACGGCGAGCACAACACAGTTCAATTACTCACAAGGCACCTCTACAAGCAAGAGGGCTCAGAAGAAAACTGTCTATTCTTCTATGATGGAATGAGATCCTAAACTCGTGAACTACGAAAATCCATAAAAACAAGACATGACCCAGCTATTCCGCCTTTGATGCAACCATGTCGTAAACCTCGCAGAAAACATGTCCGAAATTGCTCCATTAATGCAAAATCCCTAAGAGACAGAAGGATAAACCATCTAGAGCTTGGCGCCCAAGTCCTCGAACTCGGCCAGGTCCTTGATGGGCCTCATGGCCTCAGAAAGAGGCATGCGAGCCTTGAAACTTCTGACGTCTTCGATTCTGATGGCAGTGCCGACTTGCTGCATCTGTTCGTCGACTCTGCGCTCGGAACTCGTGGCACTGGCAGTCTCGTCCTTGACACCTTCTCCTGTCTTCTCCGACTTGTTACTCTCGGCATCGGCTGACTTCGCTTGAGCGAGCAGATGAGTAGAAATCTTTGCGCGAGTCTTGGAAGCAGGGTCGATGTGGGTGTTGAAGAAGTCGATCATGTCTTGCTTGGTGATGGGTTCGATGTGCTCGACATCACGGTACACTATAAAAGGTCAGTAAACGTGTTCAGAGATATGCAGATAACACGACATACCGAGCTCAAAGTCAAAGGCCTCGCTGGTGACGTGATGCCAGAAACGACCGCTCTCCTGGTTAAGGTTCTTCATTTTCTCTAGGCGCTTGTTGATTAGAGCTGTCTTGTGTGACTCGAATTCCTCATCCTTCATCTTGTTCTTGAGGTTGTCACCGAATGTGTTCAAGAAGACGTCAATGCGCTTCTCAAGGTATTCGGGTGACCTTTCGGACTGAATCAACACGCGCCAACCGGAGATGGCAGTGAGCATGAGCGGCATTGACTGCACAACATAGCCGAGCTGTTCCTTCGATCGAAGAGTGTCAAAGCAACCTTCGTCTGACATCTGCGCGAAGAGAAGAAGCTTGGCACGGTTCGAACGATCAGTCAAAAGACCGGTGAACAGTTGGTAGTCGATACAATGGTTGACATTTTGCGGATCCTTGAGTGTGCGCTGGTAGACGAAGTTGCTGCCTTGAGGAGGAACAATGGAGCGACGAAGAGGCCATTGACTAGCAGGAAGTCTCTTTGGCTTCATGATAGACTCAACCAAATCAGTCATCTTCAGTGCATCTTCGCGGTAGAGGTTGCCATGTGCGAGAACTTCAATGTGCATCTGGTTCAGAATCTGGGGGAAGAAGTTGCGAACATCATCAGCAGTAACTTGGTCGAGCTCTTCCAGCAGTTGGTCAACGATGAAGCCCTTCTCGGCCACCAGCCATCTGCTGTAGGTGCTGATCTGATGGAATGGCTGTTGGTATCCGAAATTGCGCCAGCCTCGGAGAGTGCGATCTTTGATGATGTCGAAGCGGTCGTTCTTGATCTCGAGATCACGCATGGCAACCAAGACCTTTTCGAGCAGAACGGCCATCTTGTCGTTGTAGCCACTGACAGTCACGTCGAAGCCTTGAGCGTGGTTTTGAAGATCATACTCAAGGCCGGCAAGCTCTGCGTCGTAAGAATATTCGGTCAAAGAGTCTTCGATCAAATCCTTGTACAGCTGTGTAGTGACGGCGGTGAGAGCAGACATGCTGACCAGGGGTGATCTGAAGAAAACCTTGATATTCGCCTTAGGTGCCCAGAACTGATCGTCCTTCTTCCACCATGTACGAACATTCACATCATTGCGGATTAGTTTTGGTGCAACAGCAGGCTTTTCGACTTCCTTGACTTCTACGTCAAGACGAGATGGCACAAATTCGTTCTTGGCAGGCATGTGCAATTCAGATGGACGCTGGGACGAAGTGGCTTTGCTGGCAGCCTCCAACTCCTTCATGAACTCCTCGGGCATCTTCTCGTACTTGTATTCAGTACCGTACCACTGCTCCTTCTGATCCCAATTACCGGGATATTCTTGAGAGACGAGGGTGATGCGGAAGTTATCGGGTCGGAGGTAGTCAATGCCGCGCTGAATGGCATCTGAGTCGAATTTCCAAATCAGAGACTGGGCGCTCAGCAACTTGTCGCGAGGGAAAGACTTTTGCATGACACCACTCAAGGCGCTGACGGTACGACTGGCGGGAATCTTCTGGCGGAAACGGAAGTCAACCTCTGCAAGCTTGGCCATCTCATCAACGATCCATTCCTGTGGTGGGTGTTCCTTGACCATGGCGAGATATTGGAAGACAGCCTTGACGACTTCTTGGTAATTGTTGAGACCGTCTTCAGTGAGTCGAATAGAGATTGAGAAATGCGAGGTACCAGGGCAGATGTTCATAGGTCCAGCACCGAGACCGTTAGCCCAGCCCTTTGCCTTGATGTATGCGAGAATCGAGCCAGGCCCTTCGTGACCAATAAGGTGGCTGAGGTACTTGGCGGGCTGAGACTCCCAGAGGTGCTCCTCATCAGCATAGACGAAGTGCATATCGAGCAGGCGCATGTCCATGACGGGCTTGACAAAGATTTGAGTGCCCAGCTCGGCCTCTGTCATGGCGGGTATACCATCCCAGCGCAACTTGGGCAGGTTCTGGTTGGGGACATCCGAGAAGAGTTCGGTAACCCAAGATTCCAGCTCGTCAAGCTGCTCACGGCCAAGGACAGCAAGCTTCATGCGGTTGGCTGAGTAGTTTGCACGGTAGAAGTTGATAAATTCGTCGCGGATCTTGACGCCACGAGCAATGGGATCATCGTGCAAGACCTTGTAGTTGCCGGTCGAGAACTTGTTGAAGGGGTGCTTCTTGTTGGACAGACTCTTGTTCAATTGGTGTAGCCGCCAGTTGTCTGCCTGCAGGTTCTTCTTGTTCTCCGAGTCGACGGCGCGCAACTCACGGTCCAGAGTGTCTTCGAGGAATAGCGGGTGGATGAAGAATTGGGCAAAGCGGTCGAGGGCGCCATAGAGCGGGGCTTGCGACTTCTCGATAGGAAGAGATTCGGTGCTGCTGAGCGACGACTGCTGGCTGGTGGCGGTCGACGAGGCCGAGAGCTCGAAGTAGTAATTCGTGTCGCATGAGGCGGTAAAGGCATTTGAGTAACCGCCGTAGCGTTGCAGATACTGGTTGTATTCGTTCTCGACGGGAAACTGCAGGCACAAAGAGTCAGCCCACCTCTCACCATGTTGCCACCACTTGACGCACCTTTTCAGTTCCCATAAATAGCAGGTGTTCGACAGCGTGAGCCATACCGGGCATATCGTCGGCATCGCTGAAACTGCCAATGTTGACATCCATGGCTGCGCTCGCCTTATCCGTGTCGGGATCATGAATCAGTAGCGCTTCCAGGTCGTTCGCGAGTCGCACGACACGGTATGTGCGGTTATCCAACAATGGCTTCTCCATTCCGTCCGTCAGGACATTGGCTCTTGTGGATGCGGATCGCTGAGGAAGGGACATGTTGGCTGCGCTGCTTCCGACCATGGCGCTTGGTTGGAAGAAGAGAGAAGAGGGGCTGCGCGAGTGTTGGCGATGATGACGCTGAGACAGAAGAGGCGTTTGGTGAAAGTGTCTCGTCTGCTTGTTCGAGAAGGTTGGTGATGATATGGAGAATTGTCTTACTCTTGTCCAAGACTGCACATGCTCAGAGCAAGCGAAACGTTGGAGGCGAAGTGCTGTAGCATTCTTCGCCAACTCCTGGCACAATAGCATCCGCTCGAGACCCACTCTGTCACAGCCAAGGGGCGAATATCTAGACACAACAAAGACGGTAACTCTGTACAGTTCTTACTGTCTTTTCAAGGTCTTCTCGCTCGTCTTGTATCTACACAAGCGACCTGACTTTCTGCCACTCTATCAGCATCCATATCAACCGTTCCCCCCATTCGTCATTGGATCGCGCATCGGGATCCACCGCCTCCGCATATTATCATCCCGCCCTAATTTGCATCTGCACAGCCAAAGCTTAATTTTATGCAATGTCCATCTTTCCATTCTTCATCTCTCTCTTCTCATCTCTCTACTTCATTCGTGGCTGTCATCAACACGACTTCGATCTCTGCTGCTGTAACCTCTTCTGTGTGCTGACCTCCGTCAAAGAAGCCGGACGCTTGCTCGTCGTTCTGCCCGACCAAGCAATCTGCCTTCTCCAATCTGGCCTCAATCGCATAATACCTGACCTTGTACATCACATTCGTGCAGCTGGTCTTCCTGTCGACTCCTTGACTTCATGCAATGCTGTCTGCACCTTTCACTCAGTAACCTCCATTCATCTTTCACCTATCGAATGTTCAAGCTCTCGTACTTGAGCCATGCGTTGCGCGCCTTGTTGACATGATCCAAACCGAGCTGATCACCCTCGCCGAAGCTTTCTGAGAGTATGTCGTCTGCGTTCACCGTCAGCAAGGGGTTCTTTGTCATTAGTCGACCTTCAAACTTACCATCTTCCAGAGCCTTTGGTCGAGAATAGCTGCCATGAGGGACGACCGAAAACTTGATCTTCTCAAACTGCTTGCCCTTGATGCCCGTACGCTTCGACAGTCTTTCCTTGGTGTCCTTGAATATTTCACCCTATCAATACTTGTCAGTCTTTGAATCTTCTTGCTGTTTTGTTTGTGCTATGACTTACTTGCTTGACGAGGAAGATGAACGGAATACCGTGAGGCTTGGCGGGCTCTTTGTCATAGTGGAAGCATCCGATAAGAGGTGGTGATCCTTCCTTAGAAGCCTCACGCTCTTCCTCTGGCAGACGCTCTGCATAAACCTGCATGAACTCGTTCAATGTAGAAACGGGTGTGTGCTGCTCAAGTATCTTATACACTTTGCCAGAGTGAGCCTCGTAGAAGCGGATCTGTTCAATGAGCTCGTCTGGTAGCTTGGCCTTCCTCTGGAATACCGGGAGAACATCTTCAAAGGTACCGACCTTGGGCACAAGGCAGTCGAATGTCTCTTCCTTGGTTACTCCTTCAGGCAACCAAGTCACCTTGACAGTCTTGCGCTGTTCCAAGTCTGTCAAGCTCATTTCCAGTACTTCATAGTACAGCGTGTCGGGAGACTGGTTTGTGTAACCATAACCACCACCATATCCGCCGGTACCGACGCCAGAAAGAATGGTGTGCACTGTCGTTGTAGGTGTGCGCTTTACAGGCCCTCTAGGCTTGCCGCTCTGAGCGTTGACGGTGGTGAAGCGCAGATGAGTAGAGTCTACGTTTGTCTTCGAGATTGCTGTCAAATGTTGTGCCGTCTTGGTTGCCAGTGTGTCGTAGCTGTCCTTCCTCGAAAGGTACATCTCAAACTCGTCTGCTCCTTGTTCGAGAGGGACGCTCTGCGGTGATCCAGGACGGGGTAGGAAGAATACGCGGATACGGTTCAAGAGGTAGTCGTAGAAGGCGCTTGCATCGGCGTAAGCAGAGGGATGTTTCTGTTGGAATGCTTGAACCTCTTCCACAGGCATGACCTTCTGGAAGCAGACAATGTCGCCATCTTGAATCTCAGATTGTCCCAGAGTCTGCTTGGGCTTCATGACATCGATGAAGTTCTGCTTGATCTCCTCGAAGAGTTTGAGCGAGGTGCCTGCTTCCCAACCCATGAGCTTCAGAATCGGTTCTGCAAGATCCTGCACCTTTTGGCTCTGAAGCATGTATGTGTGGCCAACACCTTTCAGTGTCTGGGTCTCAAGGTCAAAGTGCTTGAGGAAAACAATGATAGGCTTTTGCTCTTGGGCTGGAGCGGAAGGTGCTGTGACATCGGTATCCCAGACAGGCTTGCCGTCCTCACCACGAGTGGTCTGTTCGATGAAAAGACGGAACGATGCTGCTCTGGTGGAGAACTTGGCGTTTGCTTCTTCGAGTGTCATTGTCGAGTAATTGAGAGGATGATCGGGCCTGACAGTGCCATTCTGGCGGTTGACCATGACCCAAGGGCGGATGAGATCAGCGTCAGTGCCAATATCCTGTGCGACCAGCTCGTTGAATTCCGATAATGTCATTGCTTTCTTACAGCGCATGACTTTAGGAGCAACGGTCTCCTCCTGGTCCGTTGACTTCCAGTCGACCAGGTCAAAGCCTTGGTAGGAGCGGAAATTGCTTTCTGTGGCGATTTGGACATTCATGTACAAGTGAGCCTCTTCACGTTCCTTTCTCTTGCGTTCGAGTGCAGCACGCTCTTCGGCCAGACGGCTGGGTAGATGAGCTGGGGGTTGGATGCTGTCGCTATCTCCAAGAATCTGATCAATGCGGCTTTCGCGAATATAGACAAGCATGTAAGCGCTCATGGAACGTTTGGTCGACCATTGACGAGTAAAGGGGTTCTGCATCTTTGTGGCGCCGTTAGGTCCAGTTGGGGCGTAGTCACCACCGAAGTTCTCATCCATGGCTTCTCGGGGAGTGGCACGAGTGACGCGGTCGTCATCGAATTTGAAGAATGGGCTGTCCTTGGTGGGCTTGAGGAAAGCATAGTAATGGCCAGCGTTCATGTCGCCGCTGTGAACAAGTACGCCATGAAGACGGTAGATGTATGGCTCAGAACGATCGGCTGTCTCGGACAAATATGGTGAAGCATCCCAGATCTCAGGGAACTCGTATCGATCGTTAACCTTGACCATGGCGTCTCTGACAAAGTCGTACTCGAATCGCTTGAGTTGAAGGTGCAGAACTTGGGGGAAGCTCTCGAAGATAACACCCTTCTTTGCGTCCTGCAAGCCGTATCCTTCGGCGGCATATTTGTTGTCGCCTTCAAGAGTTTCGACCTGAATGTAATCGCGGAAACTGTCATCAAGAGTCTTGCAGCCACTGACGTTGAGTTGCAAGTCCCAGAAGTCTTCGACACGGGAGCTCTCGTAGTCGACATTGATACAGCGAAGGTATGTCTTCATCTTTCCAACGAACATCTCAGCCAGCACGTTTGCAGCTTCAGTGCCCTTCATCTTCTCTTCTAACTTGTCCATCAAGATGCGGGAAAGTTCCTGGACGTCCTGTTGCTCGAAGACTTGGCGAGATTCCCATCCAAATGACTGGGTAAGTTCCATTGTAGAGACGGCGGCAGGGTCGGTCTGTAGCTTGTAGAAGAGTCGTTGTAAAGCCCAAGCGCTGCTGTTTCGTGCGTCCGTCTCGTTCTCGGTAGGTATTTGGTACACAGCCTGGGCGGTCCGTGTCAGCGAACGAGTCCATACGTTCATCAAAATTGACATACCTTGCGGAAAGCATTTGTGAAGAAGAGAGATTGAAGCAAAGAGTTGAGATAGCAAGTTGCGCCCTGGTTGCGGAGGCCTACCATGCCAGTCTCTTTCTTGGAGTCATAACTAAGTCAGATTGTCAGCAGGATGGTCAAGCAGGAAGAGTACGAAACTTGGGCTGTAGAGATCGTGCCGAGGAAACAGAGAGGAGGGGAAGTGGTCTTTGAGCCAATGGTAGAGATCGTTGAGAGGTGGTGATGACAAGCAAGCCGCTGGAGAATTTAAGGTGCCAGAGTGCATTTGACGTCCTCTGACACAGCTGCATGCTGCGACAAACGACTCAAAAGGTATTGTAGTGGGGAAGATGAAAACGCTCTTCGAGGCAAGCGTGACAGAAAGAGATTCGGCTTGACTCACTTGACAAAGTTGTGCCAGAGGACACCAGTGGGGTCTTTGAGCACTCTGACATAGGCAGTCAGTTTGGCAGAGTCGTTCTCTACCAGAGGGCGGTCCTTGTCGTCGAAGCGGGTAGCAAAGACTCTATTCTTTTCTGCGAAACGTGTGAAGCCCCAATCGCCCTCCTCTTGATTGAAGCGGTGCTGAGCCTCATGATGTAGATAGATGGTCGGATCGTTGGGGTTCCACAGGACGAGCATGAAGCGAGCGCATGCATACCAGTCTGCCGGAGGCTTGTCGTCTTCGCCATAGCCCTGTTCGAGGTAGAAGCTGACCGACTCGTTCGCGTTGTTACCGGCGGGAAAGAAGAGAACTTTCCAAGGGTGGTTGCCAGTGTGGAAGGTCGGACTGTGGTGTCTGCGTGGCAGCGTACGCCAATCTTTGATGTCCCATGTGAAAGTTGTTTCGGACTCGATTTCGAGGTCGGGGTCTTCGGGCATGAAGCGGTTGCGCATAGCAGCAAAGTCGTCGGCGCGAGGCTCCTGGACAGCGACTTCCTCCATGGAGTCGTCTTCGGGTGAGATTATGGCCACATCTTGTTGCTTCTCGTCGTAGTCTGAGTCGACCAGCATATCAGGGCCGAGCTGGGGTCGGATAGTCAGTGGTTTGTGATTGAAGGCCATGTTTTTGCGTGGAGGTGGTGACGACATGATGAGTGTGATCAGCGAAGCGAGCTTCTGTTATACAACAGTTGCAAGCTGTGCCAGATGTGGGATGGATTGGAACGAAGGGCAATGGTGGAGGGTTCTTGGTTGTGAATCTCAAGTGCACGGGCTAGATTGGGAACTCACATCCATCTTGTGTCAAAGCAGCTGCACAAGGAAAGGTGCGATGCAGGCTGAATAGGAATGTGCGTGTTTGACGATGTCCAGGTACTGCCGCTGCTGCTGGACTTCTCACGCGTGCGGATGGATGGCAACCAGCGGGATACGGATTCGGAGAGCTGTCGGCTAGGCGATGCTCTGTAATTCTAGAATGCGGCTCGGTCTGCGCTTATGAATATACCAGCACAATCTCTCTCGCCTTCGGTAGGTGGTGGAGTTATTGTTCGGCAGGCCGGAAAGAACGAGTAGCAAGATCAAAGCACGCGCCAAGCCCTGACGTACTCGTCAATCACGGTGCAAGCGCAAGCTGCAGTTTGCTCGTGGGGCAAAGCCAGAAAGCCTCACAGCTGCTCGTCTTGTCACGGCCGGTCCGCTTTTGCAACTGTTTTCGCGACTATCTGTGCCGCTTCTTCCTGACCACAACCACACTTCCTCGGGTTGTCTTGTCCTTCAGGTAGGCCTTTCGAGTGGTATGCAAGTGACTGTCCGTCACCATTCACTAGGTATCTCTCACATTCCGGTGAATTCTAGCTTAGAGGACTCATCAACTGAGTCGTTGCTTGCAATTGGTCCGCTCGCTCCAACACGACAGACTGACACTCAACCCTGCCACCCCTCCATTCTCTCATTGACTGACAGCAATCATCCATACTTTCTCTATCTCTCTTGACTATCAATCCGCCCATGGCTTCAAACTGACGCTCTCTTTCCGTCTCACAAATCTCCTTGTACTTTACCTGCAAAATTATGGGTGGTCGAGCTTTTCCCGATCTTCATGTCCCTCGTATGAACCACCAGGTCTACGAAAAGGTCAAACGAACTGCACTCAAGATCTTATCGAAACGCTTTGTCAACGCTACCGCCATACCCGAGGCTCCTGAAAAGCTCGATTTTGGCGATGTCGACTTCGTCATCGAATTGTCACCGTCCACGCCGTTACCCCATCACCAAGTGGCTCTTGATCTAGGAGCAAAGAACATCAAAAACAATCATCCGACCTACTCTTTTGCTGTCCCTCTCGAGGATACGGATAAAGGAGTCCAAGCTTTTGCCCAAGTTGACATTCAGGTCTGTCTCCCAGGTGATCTCGCATGGACAATATTCCTGCATGGCTACGGCGACCTTGGCTCTATACTCGGTACCTTCAACTACGGCAATGGCTTTACGTCTAAGAACGACGGCTTCTTTGTCCGCATCAGAGAACAAGAGGCACAAAATTGGTCCGCAAGCCAGGTCTTCTTGAGCAAGGATCCAAACTTGGTCATGGATTTTCTGGGCCTCGACAAGCACGAGTTTCAGCGCGGATTTGGGTCGGAACGCCAACTTTTTGATTGGGCCGTGAGCTCCAGGCTCTTCAATCGCAGGTTGGTTGAGAAGAGAGGGGACAATTCTGAGATGCGAAGTCGAATGGAGAAACGTCCAATGTTCCGCCGCTTCATGTCTCAATACCTGCCATCCATTCTAGATGTTGTTGCTGGCCCTCTCGAGACATGAGACGCTCATACTGACGCCGCCTTGGTATTCTTCGACAAAGCAGATAACTTCAACAGTCGTCGCGCCAAGGTACTCATTGAGAATGCGGAAGATCATGCATGGTACATAATCAAGACCACAGTACTCACACCCCACGCCAAGCTCGAAGCGAAGAGATTGAATGAGGTTGTCAGAGCCCTCAAAAGGTTCGTTGGCTTCAAGGGCGGTGAGCCGTACATTTGCGACGAGCCAGAAATGGACGCTGAGTGTCAAGCTCGTTTCGCTTTCTACATCACTGAAGCAGATGAGGTGACGCCCAATCTACGCGACTGGATTCTCAAGAACTGGGAAGAGGTCAAGAGTCGTGAAAGACAGAGAGCCAAAGGTAGCAGAAGAGCAGCGGCTCAGGAAGGATGAACGAAGCTGCGTCGTTCAGGCTCGCTAAGCTCATTGCGCATCCGAACAGATTTCGAGAAGGCTGAAGTTTCACCAACACAATGACGACTTTCGACTCCTGGACGTTCTTTCCTTGTAACAAAAAGGAAGAGCAAACGTATTCAGGGTACACACTGTTCCGCATTCTACATATGGTGGATAGTTGAGGGTCCGTTCGTCATAGCTTGGGTTGACCCCGCGTTTTGATTGGCGACACTCAATATGCAGACATGCGACCCAGGCTCTCGAAAAATTGGGGAAGGCTTGCTATATCGCCAGCACGAAACACCACAAGCATTGAATATGTAGTTACCAAAACCCACCAACGCCGTTTCAATCTTCATTTTATCGAGCGCTATATAACGTTTTGACTTTGTATAGACATCTTGGCACTCGTAAAACGCCCTTCCAAAATCTGGAGATGGCGGAGCAGTTCGTGCGTTTCGAGATAAGATTCGCGGTCGCTCGGCCTAGTGCGGTCTCGACGCGTTGAGGATGCAAGCAAAAGGAACACCCCGACCAAAGAAAACCTCATGTTTCCCTCTGAACCTCGGTCTGTGAGTGCGATCACGGCGGGTCGAAATCTTGCTGCGGCGATTGACTCGAACGGGAAAGCTCTGTCGCACCCGTCTTCCAACCTTCCCAATCCTCTTTAACCCGTCGAACTGCGCACTCGCAGGTCAACCTTCTTCTCAATTTTTGTCGCTGTGAAATCTTATCCAAGCCTTGGTAAACTTGGCGAGTCGTTCCAGGTCAATTTCTTTGATAAATTCAACACTCCCATCTGCAGTATTGTTCGACTTCGTCTCATGGAGTTTGTGCCCGAGTTTTTCTGCCTGCTTCTCAAACAAATCCATTAAACGCCCTCAAGATTTTGAAGTCTTACTACAACAAGCCACACGCCACCATCAATAACACACAGACGTCTTACGAAAGAATTGCCGGGTATAAGTCCGGTCTTCAGCTGACGGTATGAGGTCCTCCTTGTCACACGACGCGATCCATTCGTCCAGCATCGAAGCTTCTGGCAGCGGTGATGCTGTCAAGTTTCGTCGTTCGTCAAAGACAGGTGTCGGGGAGACCTACAACGAGACCATCAGCCTGGGCGGGTATGGGGAAGAGACTGCTGTATCTCTGGACTCGATCTCTCTGGCCAAGGATGGAACCCATCGTCGTCTAAAGTCTCGTCACATTCAACTCATCGGTATTGGAGGTACCATTGGTACTGCGCTTTACGTCTCCATTGGAAACGGTCTCCTCAATGGTGGTCCTGCTAGTCTTTTTATGGCGTTCAGCATATGGTAAGTCATATCAAGCAAACCACAACAGAATTAAGACGGAGATGCGACTTCTGCTCTTCAACAGCGACCTCTTCATTGAAAAATCAACAGAATAAACAATCAAGAACGAAATTAATACGGATCACAGGTGCTCTTTCATTCTTGCTGTCACCATAAGTACGTGCCTTTTCCTTCATGTATTCCTAATGTACAATTCTGTCCCATTGCCAAGCCCAAAGCAACATCGACCAGCCCACTGCGCCAGCCAAATTACCATCTGCCAATGTACTGACTTGGTACTTTAGGCACTGCCGAAATGGTCACCTACCTTCCCATCTCATCTCCCTTCATTAGATTCGCCAGCCGTTACATGGATGAAGCTATGGGCTTTGCAGCGGGCTGGAACTTCTTTGTATTCGAAGCAATCTTGGTAAGACACTCAGGGGTGAGCCTTCTCGCACTGGTCTGACCTGAACCAGGTTCCTTTCGAGGTTACTGCCTGTAACGTCGTAATCCACTACTGGAGCGATGTTGTGCCAGCTGGTGGCATTATTGCTATTGTTATCGTTCTCTATGCGTGAGTATTCCGTTTGACACAGTTAGCATGTTGCTGACATTGTGGCAGCTTGATCAACGTCCTCACTGTCGAGTGGTATGGTGAGACCGAGTTTTGGGCAGCTCTCGGCAAGGTCTTATTGATTGTTGGTAAGCATTTTCCAATCCTGGTTATTAACGAATCTAGTTTTTGACATCCTCCAGGCCTCGTCATTTTCACCTTTATCGTCATGTTAGGCGGCAATCCACTTGGCGAGAGATTTGGCTTTCGATATTGGAATAATCCTGTAAGTACATATCTTGAAAGCAGCAAACCTGTACTAACGTCCGTGTTTGCTTCTAGGGTGCATTCGCTCCTCTTTACTACGGTGGCAATCTTGGTTACTTCCTCGGCTTCCTCCAATGCCTGATCCAGGCTTCTTTCACCATTGCCGGACCGGACTATGTCAGTATGGCAGCTGGCGAGGCTGAGAATCCACGTGTCGTCATGCCTAAGGCTTTCAAAGCCGTCTTCTACCGTCTGACCGCATTCTTCATGCTCGGCTCTCTTTGCGTCGGCATTCTGGTCCCATACAACGACAAAGAACTTATCGCCGCCACCACTGCCGGTCTTCCAGGTGCAGCAGCCTCACCTTACGTCGTGGCCATGGGCCGTCTCCGCATCAAGGTTCTTCCTGATATCGTCAATGCTATGGTTCTGGCAAGTGCTTTCTCAGCTGGCAACAGTTACGTCTATTGCGCATCTCGCTCTCTCTATGGTCTCGCTCTTGAAGGCAAGGCACCCAAGTTCCTCACGCGCACTACTCGCCGAGGTGTTCCGATCTATTGCACTATCGTCGTCTTGTGTATCGCTCTTCTTGCCTTCCTTCAAGTCAGCGAAAACGCTGCAACCGTGCTCAAATGGTTCGTCAACCTGGTTACTGCATCGCAACTTATCAACTACGCAGTCATGTGCATGACATTCATTTTCTGGAAGCGTGCTTGCGATGCACAAGGATTTGACCGTAACAGCCTTCCCTTCAAGGGATGGGGTCAGCCTTATCTCGCGTGGTATGGTTTCGTCGGCTGCGTCGTCATGGCTCTCATTGGAGGGTACACTGTCTTCTTGCCTGGCCAGTGGAATGTCCCGACTTTCATCTTCAGTTACTTCATGATCGGATTGTTCCCTGTCCTGTTTGTGGGGTGGAAGCTGCTCAAGAAGACGAAGTGGACACGTGCAATGGATGTGGATCTCAGAGGCGAAGTGGAGGAGATTGAGGAGTACCAGGCTACGTTTGTACCTGCCTCGTCAAACAAGTGAGTAATTGTTCTTCTTGCTGCGATGATCATTGGCTAATACTGGTGCTGCAGCACTTACTTCGAGAAGGTCTTGGGTAAGATTTTCGGTTGATGGGTGTTGACGAAGAAGTGGTATATCTGATCTCAGTCAGAAAAAGTCGAATTGACGGACAAGTGTTTCCTATTCAACTATCTCACTAGTACTAGAATTGATATAGCCGGGTTGTGCAGACGGCGTCGATTTGTACACCAATCAAAAGTTACTCCATTTATAGATTAAACACTTAGTAATATGTGCTGCTGAATGGCCGTATTGCGAGCTGTTCACCAAGCTAATATAGCTCGCCTCTCTGTTTTGATAATGCTGTGTATCACGTTGTCATGGAACAAGCTTGTCAATGTTCGATAAAGACTGTCACCCTGTCTCATATCCTCCAGCATTATGTAACCGAGAATCAAGGCTCTAATCCTTTCTCTTTTCCATGCAAAGACACCCAGAGGTACTATCAAGTCATTTATGCGGTTTCGAAGCTCTTTCACCAGCGATATCGACGTTGACGGGCTAAAAATTTGCGCTTGCCGGAAGGTCAAGTGAGTATCCAGATGTTGCAGTAGGCATTTTGACAAAGCACATGAGCAAACACATATCGTAACATACCAGCCCAACAGAGCTTGTTTTCGATATGGAAGATGGCCTAACACATGAAATAATACTTTGAGATTTGTGCTGAGACCTTAGAACGAGAGAGAAATCATTGTGCTAGGAGTAATGTCGTCGACGATCTGAAAACTGCTTGTATCGGGTACAACCCTGCTCCAGCTTGGCAGACCCATGCCGACTTCGTAGCCAGCCACCTCGGACATCAAAACCAACCACTCCAACACGTCGCGTCAGAGAAGGTCAGAAACGAGAGGCCATGGAAGCTGACTCTGTCTCTGCCTCTGCCACTCAGGCACAGTACGTGCCGCAGACGATTGAACCCCACCGTCGTTATTCGCTGTCGCTCCTCTGAGTTGATCGAAGGATTCAGGGCCCACAGAAGCTCTAACTTGAACAACCATTCTTGCATCTCAGCGCTGCATCCTTTGCGCTTCAGGCGCTGCCAATTCCATCAGTGTCACTGGCACTTTCATGGAAGAAAATACTACCACGATGCAGCTCTCGATTGTAGGATCGGTAAAGCTCTGACTCGATCTTCTGGATGCTGAACGTCGCTATGGACTTCCGTGAGCAGCACGTCGCAATCAGTGCAGCATGTAGCTCTCTTATCAACGTACCGAATTTTCTTGGAGACGATCAGCTCACCTTTGACCTACGAGTTCCATCATGAACTGCACCCGGAAGTCAACAGTTTGCAGTACACAGATGAGGAGTAGTCAATTAGGACGCCTTGATGCGATTCTTGGTACCAAGACCGGGTAAATGACCAAGTCTGGGCACGGACAACAACATCCTATCCTACGACCCACTGATCATCTTGTTTCCCCTGACCTTGCCAGTTCTTCCCTCTTTCTCTCAATTCCCTTTGTGTTATCCTGGTCTTCGGGGTCATACATTGGTCGCCTAGGGACTCCCATCATGTCGCTGAAAGTGGCTCTCGTAGCATTGGCTGCAATCGCAAACTCAGTGCATGCTCAAGACAATACTAGAGCACCATGCTCACAGCTTAGTGCCCTCTCAACAAACAATGCCACATTCTTCCCTGCCAACCTCGCACTTTCTTGTCTGCGCTCCGTACCACTAGCGAAAGAAGATGGTCTACTCCAACTCAAAGGCCTACGTACATTCTCCGAGTTCCAGAGCGACCTGGAATACCTTGCGGATCCCACCACTGGCCGCATCTATCCTGGAGTTGATCTCTTAGCCGGCTTGGATAAGCTCACTTCGATGCTGCAGGACGACATCTACGACAACGAATATGACTTTCAGTTGGATATCTTCAAGCTCTTCTCATCTGCTTACGATGGCCATCTTTCATATACTCCTGATATTTTAGACGTGTTTGCTTTTGCCAGGTTACAGAACGAGGAACTGAACGATGAGGGGATACCTGCATACTTCTCGCTAATCTCAGTAAGTCAGGAGTAGATCTTCCCCGTACCCTAAAACGTGTAACTTCCCTACTGCGCCTGTGGCGACGAGCAAAAGATACACTTTAACAAGGCACGACTGTTCTTGGAACTAGAGGCATGTCCATCGAGAGCCGATAAGTTGTAGCTTCTCAGTGGACATCGTCCTGTTTCCTTAATGTATTGTGCATCTTCACAGCTACACACGTTACACCCTTTGAACATGGGGAGGATGTATTGTTTTGGACTTGCGAGTTTGAGCTAACCACTTGAACTCATAGGTCGTGACTGATGAGAACGACACTCCTGATATCTATACATACAGCGATGAAGCTGCGCTGTCCGAATCCGGAAACGTCGACTATAGTCCTTCACCTGTCTCCAAGATCAACGGCGAGGATGTCTTTGCTTGGGTCAACAGCTATGCATCTCAGAATGGCAGATCTCAAGACCCCGATGCAAATTACAACGGCGTTTTCCTGAACATCCCTGCACTGGCATACCAGGATATCGAGACGAGTTACTTTGCTCTTTCAAGATTCTATCAAGGTGACAAAACCGTGCTTAACTTTGCTAATGGCTCTACTCTTGATATTATGACGAGAGCACAATTACTGTCTGACAAGATTTTGGAGGGTCTCACCGATGGTGCGAGCTTCTTCGACAGATTCTGTAACAACAATCTCACCGAGTCGATTCTGGCACAGGCCAATTCTTCGAGTACGGCACCTTCACTGACTGCCTCGAACGACACCCTGGTACCTTTTGAACCTGTATCCGCCGAGGGAATCACACCTCCACACCCAGCGTATCCAAGCCCGATCGTCATCGCGTCTGATAACAGTGTTGCTGGCTATCTCTCCGATACATACCTGGAGCTTGCTATCCTTGCTGTGCCTAGCTTCTCTTCTGTCGATGAAATTGAGTTTGAGAACGTTGTGCGTCAGTTGTTGGCGACCGCGAATGATGATGAACGAACAAAATTAGTCATTGATCTTCGTGGCAATAGTGGAGGCGACATTTTCTTGGCCTACGATCTCTTCCGCCAGCTCTTTCCAACTGAGATTCCATACGGTGCAGGCAACTACCGTGCCAGTGAACTCCATAACGTCACAGGACGTGTTGCAAGCAGGAACATCGACCAGCTTCGTGCAGCTTATCCCGATTTAGTCAAGGCCGGTGTTGATGGGGTTGTTCTCAACAGTTTCAACTACCGTGAGCCTTTGACCGTGGATAACAAACAGTTTACTTCTTGGGAAGACTTCTTTGGACCACACCAGAATGATAGAGGCAACTTTACCTCGCTCAATCGATTCAACCTTACGGACATCTCTGCCACAACAGTGCCTATTCTAGGCTATGCAGATGACAATATAGCACAACCCCGAACCTTCTCACCTCAAGACATAGTGCTCCTGCACGACGGAACCTGTGCGTCCACTTGCGCAATCTTCAGCGAGTTCATGACATCTCAAATGGAGACATGGGGTGTCGTAGTCGGGGGCCGGCCCCAGAATGGACCCATGCAGGGTGTTGGTGGTGTCAAGGGCTCCCAAGTACAAGGCATGTTCATTCTCTCCACCATTATCAGCGCCGTCATCAGCGCCGCACCTCTCGGCGACCAATTCTCTTTCCTCTCCGGGTTCGGCACCGACTTGATATCCGCCACGCAACAAGCACTCAACCGTGCTTCGGCTGGTGGTCCTCTGCTCGTAAAAGCCAGTGTCAATTTCCGCAATAACATCAGGAAAGGAGATGAGAGTGAGACGCCCCTACAACATATTTACGAAGCAGCAGATTGTCGATTCTTTTACACACCTGAGATGTATTCCGATCAAGCTGCTGTGTGGAACCAAGCGTACGATTCTACTTGGGGAAGTATGGAGTGTGTTGAAGGATCTACCGAGCATCCGTCATCCGTGACTGGAGGTGGAAATATCACCGCTGGACCACCGGAAATGGCCAAGAACTTCTTCGGAGGGAATGAGACTATTTTCTTGGGAGGAGAGTTGGGAACTGTGTGGAGGAATGGTAGTTCCAGAGATAGTGGTAGCTCTGGCTCTGGAAACGGCAACAATTCTGGTAATGGCACTACTGGTGGCAAGAACGATGACGAGGACAACAAGAGTGAGGCTGGTATGCTGGCGAGACCCTTACTTCTGACTTTGTCATTGACATTGAGTGTCATCCTGCTGTCTTTGTAGGAGCAATAGCTACACACATCCTCCCCGTGTGCTAAAGACGCATCCAAGCGGAACTCGAACCACTTGGTAGTTTGGTTCAGCTCTTCGCCTTGAATCCAATCGTCGAGGCATTCTCTAGCTTCACTAGCCCCCTCGAAAACTCTAGTGGAATCAGCAAGCTTATAGAATTGCAAGGCCAATCTGTCTAGCTCTGTGTCTTCCCATGCAAGGAGATGGGCGCGAGATTCTTCCCGGGTCATATTTGCTGTAGTGTCGTAGTCGTACGAAAGGTGCTCGAAGGGGGCGATATAAGTGGCAAGTATACGGTCGAGAGGTGTTTCTCCACCCCACATGGTGCGGATCTGAGCCTCTTGTATAGGATTCACGTCGTCCTGAGCCCAGAAAGAAACAGTATTGTCGAGAGCAGTACGGTCGTCGATGATGCCGAAAGGGGATGGCAACTGATCCGTTCCCTGATTGAGTTCGATGGTGACAAAGTTCTGGAGGTGATGTATCGAGGTGTTGAGAAAGCCAGACTCGAATGGCTGAACGGGAGGCATTGTTGGGACGGAGAAGTTCGGATGGGCACGCTGCTCGACCAGGACCCAGTCGTTTCCCCAATGCTCACCAGGAGAGAACTCTTCGTCCAGAGCGCTCTGCAAGACACGATTGATGACCTTGTACAAGCTGAGCAAGAGGTGGATTGATGAAGCTTCTTTCAGCTTACCTGGAGTGATACGTTGGCAGTAACAAAGAGTGGATTGAAAGAGTTCATCATGTTGCATAGTCTATGGCAGGAGTGATTGGAGAAGAGGAGGTACTTGGCCTTAGATGAGTTTCATAATCTGTGCTCAGGAAGGCAGCCTGATGGGCGCGTATGGACGGCGGCTGCCTCAAGAAGCGCTTGGCTTCGAGTTTTTGACCAAAACAAGGCAGCAGACAGCTGGTAGCCCAAAAATCTCACTGCAGCATCTTGGATCACGACAGTCAGATTCAGGTCTTTGCTGCTTGCGAGAAAGAGAGATTCCTGAACGCGTCATGACAATGCCAAGATGACGCGGAACATCCTCGGTATGCGGGCGCTGGGGAAGACGGCCATCAGCCATGGCGGCCAGATGAATGTTGCGCTTGTGATAGAGACAACAACCAGTATTGCTTGCCCACCTTGACTATCTATACCGGACCGTCTGACATACACCGATCCCCGTCACCTGTCGGAGCCGACTCTTCTCGCATCATCGAGCCCAGACGACATCCAAGCACACGCACAAGACAAGCACAAGTCACAGCCATGGCAGCAGTCGACCAGCGCGACATCTACGACTCAATGACGATGCAGTCAGACAGCGAGACATACGACCAGCCTGACATGTCATCGCCCTCGTCGCCATCCTCGGACTCGGCATCACCTCTGATCCTGTACTCCCCACCAACCTTCTGGGGCTTGGTGCGGGGTGCCGCCATCAACCTGCTTCTACCTTTTGTCAACGGCCTGATGCTGGGCTTTGGTGAGCTGTTCGCAAATGAGCTTGCCTTCCGCTTTGGCTGGTCCAATACAAAGGTACACCACCCTGTCAGAGTTCAAATCCAAGTCGTCACTAACTCGAAACCAGGTCTTCCCCACCCACAGACGAGTCGGACCTGGAGTCGAGATGCGAACAGATCCTGTCGAGAAGAGAAGACGCAATGGCCAAGAGCTGGATGCCTACACGAGCTTGGAATAGGAACGAGATACAAGAGATACACACATCATATATGCCTGGGGTACGCATCACAGCATGGAGAGGCGTCGGCGTTGTTTGGTCATTTCCTCTTTCTTCTGCATCATCTTGTTTGTCTTTGCTTGCCTTATCCTGGCTTTCCAGATCCCAGACTACCGCCAGAATGGGACCATGTCAATATGTCAGAATACCCGAGCCATATCAACATTTGCACATTAGATGCCGTGTTCGACGCTGCACTAGTGCTCTTGAATTCATGTCGTAGGGCCCAGCAACACGCATATGGCTCTCCAGGGGAGGTGATTGATGTTCTAAGGTGACTTGGTACGAAAGCTGTCACAAAGTCGAGTGATGGGAGTAGGTTTTAGTTGCGCTGGATTGTAATCACTTCCAACTCCACAGTAAGAAGAGGTCTGATGCCGTCGACTGATATCCAATCATGACCATCAGAGTGCAAATCAAGGTCCATGGAGTGGGAGTGAGAACAGAAGGAGCAAGAATGAGAGGTCGCGGAACAGATTCCGAAGCAAGCGGGCCGAGCCTCCCGTGCTTCTCCCCGAGTCTCGGGCAATCGTTGCCGTCACAGCTTCCTTCTTCGTCGAGATTCAAGAAATCTTTTGGAAACCACCTTCTACCACATTCTCGCCCAAGAGTCGACCAACTCATCTACACATTATGGCAGGCAAAAACATGTCGTCACGACTGCTGAACATGAAGGTGCGTCATCTGCATGCTTGTCCCTGACTATGGAAACCTGACAGAATACCAGTTCATGCAACGCGCATCAGCCTCGACACCCACAACACCCACCACGCCTGACGGCACTCGGCCATCCAAGCGCATAAAGACCGAAGCAGTCGACCCTGATGTACGCGCATTCCAAGAAGCTGCCGCCGCCGAAGAAGCAAAGAAGAACGCCTTTATCGAACGCGCCGCCGCCGAAGCTGGAGAAACGAAATGGGTCCTGAGTGTCAGTGACGACAAGTCCGAGACTGCTGGACCAGGTCTACGCATCGTGGAAGCTGGATATGGCGCCATTGACTCGGGTGCGCCGATACCCGAGAGTGACGATGATGAGGAAGAAGAGCAGAGTGCTGGAATGGCAGGCCGAAGGAGTTTTGGAAAGTTCAACAAGGCTGTCGAGGTAAGCCCTTGTCCTCACGTCTCCGTGAAGCGGCACTCTTACTAACTTTTCCAGCGTCAACACAACCCAGACCTTTCCTCTTCAGAATCAGAACACGACTCGGACGCCTCCTCGGACTCGGACTCGGACTCAGAAGACGACGAAGACCTAGACGAAGCAGAACTTCTCCTGAAGGCAGAACGCAAAGAAGCAGCAGCCAAGTTGCGCGCTGAACGCAAAACTCAACGAAAAGCCGAAGAAGTCAAATCAAAACAGATGGCCGAGCGACGGAGGAGTAGAGACATCAATTTGAACAAAGTAGGTGGGATTTCAAATGCGGCTATTAGGAGCAAGCAGGCCAATGTGGCCAATATGGCTTGCCATATCTGTGGCCAGAAGGGACATCTGCAGAAGGACTGTCCAGACAAAAAGCAGAGAAGAGGTGACAAGAGAAAGAGCGGTGGTGCTATGGATTATTGAGAGACAGCACATTGATTCTGCAATGAGAGTAGGCCCAGTCCACTTGACTTTGTCCTCTCCATCATCTCAAGGACTGAATTCGTCAAGCGAGCCTCCATTGAGCAATTGTTCATCTACGAGCTACTCCTCCCAGCCATACAAATCTTCCTTCCGATCGTCTACTACACGTTCACTTTCGGCTCTCAAAAGTTCCCTCAAAGCTCCCGAGATCGTTTCTTTGTGTTCGCGCTGCTGCAATCAAGTCCCGATTGGGCCCTAGCCCGAACCTTATTTGTTTACCACCACTAACCTTTGGGAAACACTTCCCAGATGCACAGCACACCACCTTCCTGCTGCAAGCTTTGATGATGCCACCGAATCTTCTCAGCCTACCTCCGGAGATGATTACTCTCATCTTCAGGTATGAAACACCTGATCATCTACCTCATGTTGCATATCGCAGCCCACAAGATCTTCCCAATCTGCGTTTGACATGTCGAGCGATGCTCCATCTTGCAACGCCCGAATCTGGCCGGGCTTGCACATCAAGGTGCAGATTCATGCTGTCCGAATACAGTATACAAGCTATGATCGGCTGCTCCAAACGCTCTGGTGTCGAACGTGCCCGAGATGGACTCAAATGGTTCGAACATCATGGAATTCGGCTTGGAACGCGAATCTGAAGCGTGAAGCGGAAAGTTACTGGTCTTACCGTTCGCTCGTAGAAGGCGAGGAGTATGTTTGGGATGAACACGACCAGTGATCATGTTCATCTGCATATGTACACCAATATTGTATGTTCAGATTTTCTGGAACGATGGCATCCTCCCCGTGTGCTAAAGACAGTCACAGTGTAGCTATCGAAATGCACAGTTCTACTTCGAATATAAGGCTAGCCATTGAGATAGCCTTTAACATGGTCTTGTCCGTAGAGACCACATTCTCCATGAAAGTATTGTGCGTTTCTATAGCTACAATGTGATTGTCTTTAGCACACGGGGAGGATGGACAAACGAGAACGATACGGGTGGATCCGGTATGATTGGCTTCTTGAATAACATCCGCGCGCTTCTCTCTTCTGCGGCTCGCGTGCAAACGCCTTGTATGTTTGAATTGCCAAAATTACTGACCTTTGTCGCAAACGAACAGGACTCATCCCAGCTCGCGCTTTCATCAAAGATTTGAAGGAATTGAAGGACGTCTGAGCAGGGCTGCAAAGCAATTCTGATCCGGATTTTCGCAGATTCTAGATGATTTGTTTGAGTGGGACATCTTCTAACAAGACTGGAGCCGCTATATTACCCAAACATACTCTCTTGAAGCCTGGGAAGGGGACGTCTGAGACTTTGAACAGTAAGAATTCAAGAGAACATAACTGATGAAATTTCTATTCCTATCTAGATCTACATGTTCTCTATCTTCAGCGAACTCAGATTCGGAATGTCGACAGCCGAGTCCAGACGTTTGGCCACGACGGCCGGTGCGACACAATTGTCCTCTGGTACATCGGCAATCAAGTCCTTCACTGCTTGAGCCAACTCTTGCAACAGCTTGCCGTGTCGAGGGATAGTGTGACCACCCGCACTGTCAAAGAACACAGCCATGTTGTCATCAAAGATGTTGTACAATGCAAGCGCACCGTCCTTGTATGGGTCTACGAGTGTTAGCGAAAGGAGATACAGTGAAGTATAAGGCTCTTTTGACATACCATTGGCACCGACAATATGCAATGACGGGACCTCAAGAAGGTTCTCGATCTCGTCGGACAAGGCAGGCACGTTCTCGGCAGTAAGTGCAGGCCATCCCATGAAGAAGATAGCCGCCTTGATTCTTGGAACATATCCCTCAGACCTCATTCTCTCCTGCTCGTCGTAGACGAGTGTGGCTGCGGCAGATGCGCCCTCGCTGTATCCGATGATACCGGAGATCTCAGGGTCTGCATCGAGTGCTTCGTAGAGCTGGTCGAGGGCAAGTCCTCTGGCATCAGCGAAGCCGACCTGCATGTCGCCTTTGGGCATGAGGGCACGCAGAGCATCCTCAGGGGTTTCGGCTTCAGGGAACACGCGAATTCCCTCAACAGCTGATGCCTCGGCCTCTCCTCTGTCTTTGAGGAAACGAAAGTGTGGTTTGGGACCGAAGTACGACTCGAAGCCTGAGTGAGTTGTCAGATGAGAGTTTGATGAGTGTTCTTGAATAGACTCACCTGGAGGTGGTGCTACCGACACTCGACCTTGGATGAATTCAAATGAGGCCGAGCCATCAGACTCAAGGAAGTCCATCATGGGCTTCAGTTGGACACGGAATGCCTGCGAAGGTGTCAGCAATTTGCCCTAGAAAACCGTCAGCAGTATATCGCTCACTGCAATGTTTCCATAGGCTCCATGTAAGCACAAAAACTTCATCTTGTTGGTATTTGCCTTGTTGAATGAGAAAAGTGCTGGCTCATCAAAGAGACAATTTGAAAGAGCATAAAAGACACACACTGGCTCACAAGGTTCAGGGTGTGCGTAGTTTATTTTTTCCAAAAACAGTCTAATGCATGCCCTCTGACCGTTATAGTCACGCAGTATAATAAAAGGATGAGACATGCACATCAATGATTGCTTAGCAAGAATCCCGTTCAGGACTGCTAGTTGATTGTCGTTGTTGAGAAAGGTTAGATTAGATGAGTGCTCGTGTCTATCGAACCGGTCTTGCTTCGAGCAAGCGTCTAGCAGGTCTATCAATTTACGCACGTATATCGTCTCCAATAAAATTTGGCGATAACAATCAAGAGAAGATCAGCGAGCACGTCTATCCTCCCCATGTGCTAAAGTATGTAACGCATGCAGCTATAACAATGCATAATACTATAGGGATTAGGATAGTGCCCATTGAGAGGCGGCGATTTATCGGCTCTCTGTAGCCACGCCTTCATTTCCGAACACATTCGTGCCTTTTTGTAGTATATACTTTGCTCTTTACTGTCGTGAGAGTACGAAGGAAGTCACAGACTTTGCACACAGGGAGGATACAGCCGAGTGAGCTTCCAATTGGTCGGAGATGTGGATAGATCCGGTCGCTGCTGGCGCACGGTGCCGAGAACGGCCCGTCTCATTGAGCTCCACTGCCTCTTTCGACAAATCTTACCCCTCGAAACCCTCAAAACGTGTTTGCCCTCATTATCACGCATGTCAAGACCCTTCTGGTAATCGTTGAACTTGATCGACGACCCTTTACAGGTGATCGACAGACGCTCATGCAAACTTATGTAGGTGCTTCGCCAAATTGGAAGCTTATAGGCCCTTCGAGCCTATAATCGCTCCTGCCGCAGTGCTGCGAGTCCCTGACACGTGGTGCCATGACTGTCAAAATGTGACTTTGACGTTGACATGTCTTGATCCACCATCGAAGAAGTTGCATTCGGCCGAGTGAATCACGTACGGGTATGCAGCTTCTGCATAGTCGCAACTTTCATGCCCACCACTTACGAGATAGCTCCATATCAGCGTTGAGGTTGCAGCATAGATACCATGCTGTGTCGTATTGGTTGCTGTCCACTTCCGACGGACGAATTGCGCAAGACCAGCTAGCATTGAGACAGCGCATTTTCGAGTCAGTATCTAATGGCAGTTGATCGATAGCAGGAATGACCTTGGTGGATCCATCACACCCACGAGACTCAACACGAACGGCCGTACTGGGAGGGGAAAGATCCCCGCTATGTTTCTCTGTGAGTCCCATGGCGAAGAGGTCGCTCCTCAGAAATCAGGTCTACCTTGCGGCGAGCTACCAACGATGAGGATTCGTCTACGGTTATGATAAAGTGCCGGTTCCCAGCACGCTGGAAGACTCCTGCTCAATTTCCAGCTACCCTCTTGCCCAAGCTTGACGATTAATACTTAAATCTTTTTCCCGGGATCTCATCAATTCTGCCAACACAAACATGGCATCCACTCTCACACCTGTTGCCATTGTGGGCTATGCCTGCAGACTCCCTGGCGACGTCTCCTCACCTGACGATCTTTGGGAGTTGTGCTCTCGAGGCCGTACTGGCTGGGGACCAACTCCCTCTACACGTTACGCCAAAGATGCGTACTACCATCCTGCTCCCGGCAAGCATGGATGTATCAATA
Organism: Aureobasidium sp. EXF-3400; assembly: GCA_024195585.1. Lineage (NCBI taxonomy): Eukaryota > Fungi > Ascomycota > Dothideomycetes > Dothideales > Saccotheciaceae > Aureobasidium > Aureobasidium sp. EXF-3400. Next base: position 26,389 of record SWBL01000112.1, read on the forward strand.
CAGAGGGTGGTTACTTTCTCAAAGAAGATCCTGCTCTTTTTGATGCTCCTTTCTTCAATATGACCATTCAAGAGGCTACTGCACTCGACCCTCAGCAGCGACTTCTTCTCGAATGTACCTTTGAAGCTTTCGAGGATTCTGGTATGACCAAAGAAGGGATCGCAGGTAAAGACATTGGTGTCTTTGTTGGTGGTTCCTTCGCGGACTATGAGGTCAACAACACTAGAGATATCGATACTGCACCTACATACCAAGCCACTGGATGTGCGCCAGCAATGCAGTCCAATCGACTGTCATACTACTTTGACCTTCGAGGTCCAAGTATGACTGTCGATACGGCATGCTCGTCTTCCCTCGTGGCACTTCATAGCGCCATGCAAAGTATTCGCAGTGGTGAATCTTCATCAGCAGTTGTTGCTGCTGCGCATCTCAACCTGACACCAGACTTCTTTGTAACTATGTCGAACACACAGTAAGTCGTTGGCACCAGAGCTTTGGTCCAGACTAACGATTTACAGGTTACTCAACGATGCTGGCAAGACTTTTGCTTTCGACCACCGGGCAATCTCAGGATTTGCACGTGGCGAAGGAGCAGGCTCGCTGATCTTGAAGCCGCTCGAAGCAGCCATTCGTGATGGCGATGTTATTCGTGCCGTTATTCATAACTCTGGTGTCAACCAAGATGGCAAGACCAACGGTATTACAGTACCGAATGGTCGTGCGCAGTCAGACTTGATCAAACAAGTCTATCTCAAGGCAGGACTTGATCCAGCTGAATGTGGTTTCAGTGAGTGCCACGGAACTGGTACAAAAGTCGGCGACCCCATCGAAGTTGCCGGCATTCACGAAGCGTTGGGTGCTGGTCGTAGTCCCAGGAATCCGCTTTTCGTCGGCTCCGTAAAGAGCAACGTCGGCCATCTCGAAGGTGCCAGTGGTATAGTTTCGGTCATCAAAGCCGCGATGATGCTGGAGAAGGGTATGATCCTGCCTAATGCGAACTTCGAGACGGCAAACCCAAACATTCCGCTCGACCAATACAATATGAAGGTATTTTGGTTGTCCAATAATCAACATGGTACCGTGTCGCTGACGATCACAGGTTCCAACCTCAACTAGGCCCTGGCCGCGAGGCAAAAAATACGTCTCGGTTTCTAATTATGGCTTCGGTGGTGCCAATGCTCATGTCGTCTTGGGTGCTGCTCCCAAAGGACTCAAGACTACGATGACCACCATCCGCTCGCTCGACGAAGCACCTGAAGAGCCTGTTTGCAAGCTGTTTGTGCTTTCCGCCCATGACTCCCAAGCTCTGCAAAAGAAGATCACTGATCTTGGTGTTTTCCTTGAGCAACGTCCAGAAGTCTTCGAGAAGTTACTTGCAGGCAATGTAGCTTACACCCTTGGCGAAAGGCGCTCTCACTTGCCTTGCAGACTTGCAATTGCGGCAGCCTCCTCTGACGAGCTAGGTCAGAGTCTTGCAACCACAAAAGTCCCTACTTTCCGAGCTCGCAACGAACCCACGCTCGGCTTTGTCTTTACCGGTCAAGGAGCTCAGTGGGCCGCCATGGGAGCCGAGCTTGCTCGTGACTACCCAATATTTGCTGCTGCACTGAACACTGCAGACGACACATTGAAGGTCCTCGGAGCTGACTTCTCTCTGAAAGAAGAGATGCTGAAACCTGCAGATACATCACTTATCAATGCTGCTCATATAAGTCAGCCTGCTTGTACCGCACTTCAGATCGCTCTCACTATGCTCCTGAGCTCATGGGGTATCCACCCTGCTGCTGTGGTCGGCCACTCGTCCGGGGAAATCGGCTGTGCCTTCGCTGCTGGTATCATTGGTCTCGAAGACGCGATGAAGATCGCTTATTACAGAGGCCAGTGTATGCTTAGTCTCAAGAAGAAAGCTGTTGGCAAGCCACAAGGCACCATGATGGCTGTTGGTACCAGTGCCGAGAACGTTCGCCCTCTGCTCGATGCTGTGACCAAGGGTTATGTCACTGTGGCTTGCATCAACAGTCCTGCCTCAGTGACGCTATCTGGAGACGTCGAGGCTGTTGAAGAACTCCAGCCAATCTTGACAGAGAAGAGCATCTTCAACAGACAGCTGAAGGTCGGAGTTGCTTATCACTCCGCACATCTCGAGCCTGTTGCAGATGAGTACTTGAATCTGATCAAGGACATTCAACCTGCTCGCACAGCCACAGCGACGTTCTACTCGTCTCTCCTTGGACGTGTCGCTGAAGCTTCTGAGCTTACCCCTCAATACTGGGTTCAGAACTTGACCTCCCCAGTCAGATTCTCTGATGCTCTCAGTGCAATGGCGAAAGAAACTGGATCCAAAAGTATCGACCATTTGGTCGAGCTTGGACCTCATTCAGCTCTGCAAGGTCCCATTAGAGATACTCTGGCTACCATAGATGCTGCAAAGGGCAAGATGCAGTATGTCTCTGTGCTTGCTAGAGGTCAAAATGCCAGTGAATGTGCTCTACGCATGGCAGGTGCTCTCTACATGAAGGGATTGCCACTGACGTTTGGCGAGATCAACTTCCCTCGTACTAAGAGCGTCAACCAGAAGCTTATCACCGACCTTCCAAGATATCCATTCAACCACGAGACCAGATACTGGCACGAATCTCGACTTGCTCAGAAGCATTGTTTCAAAGAGGGCGGCCGCAACGATCTTCTAGGTTCGCTTGCTGATTGGTCCAACGATCTTGAACCTACTTGGAGAAACATCGTTAAACTGGATGATTTGCCATTCCTTCGCAGTCACAGGATGCAGGATATGCCTGTTTTCCCCATGGCAGGGTACATGGGCATGGCTCTCGAAGCAGCTGCTAGACGTGCAAATGCTCGTGGCGTCCAATTCGATCGCTTTGAAATACGCGAGTTTGTCGTCAGTAGCGCATTGGTCCTCAATGAGGACACTGATGTTGAGATGACTATCACTTTGAAGCCCTACAGTGAAGGCCTCCGCGGTGCAGCATCTGATCTGTGGGATGACTTCAAGATCTGCTCCTGGGATGCAAAGCGTGGCTGGCTACAGCATTGCCACGGTCTCATTGGTGTTCGAAACTCTCCTGCTGCCAACGCCGTTGATGCACACAAGGCTCAGAGTGCTTCCAAAGTATTCGAGGCTCTCAAGTCAAGCATCATCAGTGCATCCACCGATACTGTTGACGTTCAAGCTATGTACGAAACTCTCACTGCCATCGGAGCTGGATATGGGCCTGTGTTCACCGGTCTGGATCCTTGTCATGCAAGTAATACTACTGCTCATGCTGAGCTCATTGTTCCTGACACCAAGTCTCTGATGCCTAAAGGCTACGAGACTGAGTTGATTGTACATCCCGCTCTCCTTGACCAAATCATTCAGATTGTTTGGCCTATATTCGGTGCGGGTCGTCAGGGACTCGACACACTCTACATGCCCACATTCGTGAAGAACTTCAGCATCTCTCGCAACTTCTCTTCTATGCTGGGAAACCAACTCAAGGTGTTTGGCTCGGGTAATCCCAACAAAGAGGCCCCCGAGCCCACGAAGTTCGGTTTCTTCGTTGTGGGTTCTTCCAACGCTAGCGAGCCTCTTGTCCAGTTCGACGGTCTGACGATGACTCCTCTTCGTGAATCTAGTGGGAGTTCTGGACCTCAAGCACGTGAGCTCTGTTATAAGATCGACTGGCAAACAGTTTCGGACGAAGACAATGGCCTGGAAAAGTCCTCGTCTGACGTGTCAGACACTGCGATCAAAGCTGATTCACTTGTCAGCACGCCTTTCACAAGAGATGAAGCTGTTTGCGTTGTCTACAGTGAAGCATATGAGAAGAATCTGGCAGTCGAAGTGGCTGACAACGTCTGGAAAACATCTGGTGTCCAAGCCGAGCTGCTCACGCTCTCAGAGGTACCTGCTGATAAGCGAGTCATCTTCTTGTCGACTGGCAAGAACGTTTTGAGCGACATCGATGCAACGGAATTCGGTTTCTTGCGCCAGATGCTGCTCTCTGCTCGTAAGGTTCTCTGGGTTTATAAAGAAGGCCCTGATGCTGCTGATGTCGACGGAAGCATGGTCGTTGGCTTTACCCGTGCGATTCGCTCCGAAACTTCTGCCAACATCGTCACTCTTGGTCTGCAGCAGGCCACCGACAAGAATATAGTTGAGAACATCTTCACTGTTCTCACTAAGACCAGTGCTGACTCGACCTCTGCTTACAAGGACGACAAAGAATTCGTTCTCAAGGGCGATGACCTGTTGGTGCCTAGGGTGCTTGATGACGAGGAGTTGAACGTACGACTCCACCAAGAGTCGCAAGATTCGGTCGTGTACCAGCAGCCTTTTACACAGTCCGATCGTCGCCTCAAGATGGTGATTGCCACTCTTGGTTCTTTGGACTCGTTCTACTTTGTTGACGATGAGCCCAAGCCACTGGGTGACAACGAGGTTGAGATTGAAGTCAAGGCCACTGGCATGAACTTCAAGGATGTTGTAGTTTCCATGGGCCAGCTCAACCAGCCATATATCGGTGTTGAGTGCGCTGGTGTCATTGCTGCAATTGGCAAGAACGTGACTGATGTCAAGGTCGGACAATCTGTCATGGCTATGACGGAAGGTGCATACAGCACTTACGCTCGCTGTTTGTCAACCAGCGTTGCCCCGCTTCCCGAGAAGATGGATTTCATCGCTGCTTCGACCATTCCTGTCGTCTTCTGTACCGCCTACTATGGTTTGTTTGATCTTGGTCGCCTTACCGAAGGTGAGAGTGTGCTCATCCATGCCGCTGCTGGTGGTGTGGGACAGGCAGCAATCATGTTGGCACAGACTTGTGGTGCCGAAATCTTTGCCACTGTTGGAAGCCTCGATAAGAAGCAGCATATTATGAAGGAGTATGGGATCCCTGAAGATCACATCTTCTACAGTCGTGACACTACCTTCGGACCGGCCATCCGTCAAGTCACTGGCGGGAAGGGTGTCGATATTGTTCTCAACTCTCTCGGAGGTGACTTCCTGCGTGAGAGTTGGGACTGCTTAGCTCCGTTCGGACGCTTCATTGAGATCGGAAAGGCAGACATCACGAAGAACAGCAGACTTGAGATGGCTCAATTTGAGTACAACGTGTCTTTCGCCTCTGTCGATTTGACCAAAGTAGCTGCATACCGACCAAAACTCATGAAGAGACTCTTGAACGATGTGGAGAGGCTCATGAGCAACGGAAGTATCAGACCGGTCGGTCCAATCACCAGCTATGGTATCAATGATGTCGAAGCTGCCTTCCGCAGTCTTCAAAGCGGTAAGAGCATGGGCAAATTGGTCATCGCTCCTCAGCCTGATGACCTCGTCCAAGCGATTGCGCCCAAGAAGACTGCAAACTTGTTCAGAGGAGATGCCTCATATTTGATTGTTGGAGGTACTGGTGGTCTTGGTTGCAGCATTGCCAGATGGATGGCATCTCGCGGTGCAAAGCATATTTGCTTGTCATCTAGACGAGCCAACATCACGCCAAGACTGGAGGCACTTATCAACGATCTTACTAAATTGGGAACGAAAGTATCTGTTCGTGCCTGCGATGTCGCCAACGCCGATTCAGTCGAGACTCTCATCGAAGGCCTCAAAGAAGAGGCCCCAATTCGCGGTGTCATTCAAGGTGCCATGGTGCTCAAAGATATCCTCTACGAACAAATGACTCTGGATGACTTTAGTGCAGTCGTTAACCCCAAGGTTGCCGGTACTCTCAACCTGCACAATAGTCTTGGCAGATCCGAGCTCGACTTCTTCATCGCTCTTTCCTCAGTCGCTGGTGTTGTTGGTAACCGTGGTCAAGCGGCCTACGCAGCTGCCAACGTCTTCCTGGATACCTTCATGGCCCACCGCAATGCCCAAGGACTTCCTGGTACATCTCTCGATCTCACCGCTGTCTCGGACGTTGGCTATCTGGCCGATAACAGTGAAAGAGCAGCTGACGTTCTCCGCAATCTGGGAGGTGAGACCATCGAAGAAAGTGAAATCCTCGGTCTCCTCACCGCTGCCGTCACAGGCAAGATCACCGCAAGCAACAACCATGTCATTACTGGTTTGAAGATCAACCCTGGCTCGGAGCCCTTCTGGTGTCACGATGCGAAGTTTAGCCACCTGCTTGCTGCAGCTGCCTCGCAGAGCTCTTCAGAGGGTGGAAATGCTAACGTACCTTTGCCTCAGGCTTTGAAGAGTACTGCTGATGGCGAGAAGGCATTGGAAATCCTGTATAGTGCTCTTGTCACCAAGCTAGCCGCGGTCCTGATGTTGTCTGTTGAGGAAATGGAGCCATCTGCCGCAGTCGCTTCGTACAGTTTGGACTCTCTCGCTGCTATCGAGGTCCGCAACTGGATTGCAAGAGAGGCTGATGCGAACGTCCAAGTTTTGGAGTTGCTCACCAGTCCCAGTCTGATGGAGCTGGCCAGGTTGATTCTGAAGAAGAGCAAATTGGTTTCGTTTGAGTAATTTTACGTGGCATGATAGTTATTTCCTTTGGTTTGTTCGGGTTCGGGTTCGGCACATTCCTCTCAAACATATATCATTGTCATTGTAATAATGAGTTATATCGCTTCACTTTCTTAGACTTGCGTGAACATCCCCTCTAATGTGACACAACTATGTCTGGTGCACCGACTCGCCTTGCCTCAGCATTCAATGCTTCTATCTCGGCTGCCACATATGGTATGCCTGACTTCCTCCTTTCTGCTTCAGTCAACTGTTCGATTTCACCCGGGAAGTAAATCCGATCGACTCCTGCCATCTTCTCGCAGTTCACGACCTGATTCATGTCAGCGACATCAACGTTTGCCTTACTAGATGGCAAACTTACCCTACCATAAAGATACTCCATTCTCTGTTTGAAGTCATTCGAGCTGAGGAAGAGGTCAGGCTTTAGGGCAATGAGGAAGTGACCCACGTCAGCTGGCTTGGAAGGATCATATGGATTGGTGACATGTCCAGCGAACGCGGATCCTGACAAGACACCCGAGAACACGTCCATCATGATTGATAATGCCGAGCCCTTAGGGCCACCCATAGGTAGCATGACACCCTCGAGCGCAGCACTCGGATCATCAGTCCTGTTTCCGTCCCTGTCCAACGCCCAGTCGACTGGTATCTTCTCGCCTCTCCGTTTGGCTTTGTAGATCTTGCCTCTCGCTGCGACCGATGGCGCCATATCCAAGATAAAGTCATGCTCAGAGCCAGGAGCACCACAGGCAATCGGCGACACTCCCATGAGCTTCTCTTTGCCGCCCCAGACAGGCAGCGCAGGTGACGAGTTGGTGAAAACCAAACTCATCATCCCGGCATCGAGAGCTTGTTGCACCAACCAAGCACTCATACCGAAATGATTGCTGTGTTTCACACTAACCATGCCGATTCCATAAATCTTGGCCATATCAACAGCTCTCTCCATACCCAACCTGGCAGCTACGAAGCCAAATGCGTTCTTGCCGTCGACTTGAGCGACTACAGGAGTTTGGTTGACGATGGTGGGTTGAGCAGTGGGATCGAGGACTCCTTGGCGGATACGCGCGAGGTAGGATGGGATGCGATTGACGCCATGGGTGTCCACGCCACGGAGGTCGGCAGCAACGAGACAATGAGCTATAGTCGTTGCATCTTGCTCAGACACACCGTTTGCCTGCAGGACAGCTTTGACGTAGGCATTCGCATTCTCGTGAGAAACCAAAGTTTTGGTGGTAGTTGTTTGTGATTCGGTCATTTTGATTGATGCTTCTGAAAGTGGCTGATGCTAGAGAAGAGCCCAACAATTTCTTTGGGTTGATGGTCTGTGACCTGGGAGATTTGTGACAGAGATTCAAGACTAAAACCCTAGAGATGTGGTCGAGATGTTGTTTTTAAGGAAGTCGCGATCCTTGCACGGTCGCGATTCCCCATTGTTCGATCAGTGCGGATTTTCCGTCTGGCGGAAGGCACCAGGCTCAACGTCTTGGCGGTTAGCATTTCGGGATCTGATCACACAATTTATTCCGTTTGTTCTAAAACGACATGGGGGCCAATCCGTCAAACAAATCCTGCAGGAATGTATCGGTGTTCATGTCTCCTGTCCAAAAACCTGTGTTTGGGTCTGACATTTGGTCAAAAGCTGATGGCAGGAAGTCAAGCCCGGGGGTCCAGTTTCGACTGTACTGTTGCATTAACACATCAAGCTCATCGGCGTGTGGTTGTCCTGTTGTAACACCATTTTCTGACTGATTGTTCAGAGAATCTTCGTTGTAGTTCCTGGAATCTGGATTGAGAGGGTCACCATGGGCTGGTGCCGTACTTGGATTCGAATGTCCAGAAGTGCCACGGCTCTTGCGGTCCATCATCCAGCTGATAGTCCTGTGCGACAACTCATCCAGAATATCGCGACTTCGCTTCGCCCCAGGCCAATGCTCGCCTGTAGCACTAAGAATATTGGAAGCTGCGCGCAGATCAGAGACGAGCTCCTCGATCATAGCGTCTTGTGCAACTGATGGACAAGTCCAGATACAGAAAAATGCTGTGACTGAACTCATCATAACTGAATGATAGGACGCCCAACTGAAGACCAGCGAGTTTTCGATGTATAACTCATGGTAGAGTCTGATGGCTGTTATAGCACTTTTGTAACATGCCACCAAATCTTCTGAGCTTGGCTGAGGTATACCAGGACTGGGTCGTAGAAGAAGGGTCTTCAACACGTGATAGCGGATATCACAGAGCTTTGTCACGTAGTCTTTGGGACCTGCCGTTTGTGGTATGGCAGCAGCCCATTGGTCCAGGCGATTGGACATATCTCTTTGCCAGGTCTTTATGCAGCGCACAGCTGGGTAAGCATAGGCTGGTGTTTCTCGTGAAATGCTATGAAGAATGTACTTCATCTCAGAGTTGAGTCTGGCAAGCTTGAATAGGTGTATAGCATAACTCATGTGAGTAGGTGGTTCTTCGGCTGTCCTAGATCTAACAGTCGTTTGCGCCAGAGCCGTGTCTTCGATATCTGCAGGAAGCTGGAAAACAGTAAGCTGATAAATCTACTGCAACTACTCCATGTTGTAAGATTTTTACCCTCAGATCACACGCTTCATCCCTCAGGCCAATCGGTCGACCCATCATTGTACAAAGAGATCTGTCCAAGCTGTATACGACCCAAAATAGCCTCGTCCGCATTTCCTGATCGCATCGCGAGATGGACAATGCAGATGTCACATCTCTCTGCAGGCCGAGGTCTACAACCATTGCGATACATTGGTAGTTGAGATACCAAACGTTCAATTTCGTTGCAGGGCTGTGCATGCCCCAGACATGTAGTAGTAAGAGGCACTGCAGCCCTCTGGTCGAACTCTCAAGTGGAGCCTTCTCGAAGCATGACATAGCCATCGCAGCCCAACCTTCGCTGGGCAGCACAACTCTGTCTCGGCGTGAGAGCATGATTGATGAGATCGCAAGCACCATATAGACTTGAAAAGCGACAACTGGGTCTGGCTCACTGGATGTGAACATTTCTTCTATCAACCGCATATGTGTTGGCTCATGTAAGAACGGCAGATGTTGATGAACAGTTCTGAAGTATGTCTGAGTCAGCTCCTGTGTTAGGTCTTTGCTTGATGGAAGCGGTGTTTGAATATCGCGGAGGAGCTTCTCAGTAAGAGCACTATCTCGCTGTAAGGCGGCGTTGCCTCGATTGAGGCGAGTTGGGTTTGCGGTCTTGGTCAATGCACTAGCTGTGCATACAAGCTGAGTGAAGAAGTGGCCACTGGATGGTCCAATATAGCGCGGGTTCTCTCCGTTAGGGAGCGATACGAGGCCAATTTGGTGAGCCATATTTGAGTCTGCGTGTTGCGGATTGCTGATTGGAGCTTGAGTGTCATTTACTGTTGTATCCATATTGTTCATCGATGTATCACAAGCGATATTTGAAACATCTGCCTCCGTTGTGGGCTCGTGGTAATCATCTGGTGCAAAAGCTGGTGCGGCATCGGGCATCGAGCCCGAGACATAATCTGCATCCCTAGTGCTTCCTATGTTCGTATCCTGGGTTAGATCCACATCAGGACATCTTTCTTTGACGATATCCTCGAGCCAACGGACTCGGTGTTCAAGATGCTGTGTATATCGCCTATACCACCGCTCAGCTATGTGAGCATATGCAGAGAACTTGACCTACGCTCGTGCTTGACTATCAACAACGCTCCCACCTTGATACTCGCATTCTTTGTTTGATTTACTGCATGAAGTACAAGTTGGCAATATTCCGTCGCACTTGAAACTGGTCAGCACAATGACGGAGCAGACGCAAGCGGTATTGTCTTTACACGTATTTTACGCTGTTGGCAGCGCAGACAAGCTGTACGGATGCGCTGCGACCTTCGTGATTGCCGTCTTGCAGCTCTGTCATCAGTCATGGTGTTTTTGCGTTTGACACGCCAGGGAAAGAGCTGCGGATTTTCCGAGGGCACTGTGCCTGCCTGTTTTTGACGCTTGGACCACGGACGGAGACAAGAAGCCGTTCATCGGCCATCTCCAGTCATCGACCGTCTCCAACCTGTACTCACACAATCATGACATGTTTTTGCATTTTTTCCTCGAGTATGCAGTGGAAAACGCTGGTCTTTTGACCTTGTATATACTACTATCTGACCCGGACAGAACTGCCAATAGCTTCAAGCCATCTTCGCCGCGGCAAGAGGCAAAAATCCCAAGAGATGTTCATCCGCCTCATCAACCTCGAAGTCGTATCTCATCAGATCTTCTTTGTAAGGGAACATATATGTGCTTGTGACTCTGTTTGATGAACGTCAGCCGGTTCTTTAAGAGTCGTTGCCACAACTTACCGATGATGTTCATCAGATTTCTGATACTCCTCAAGCGCGGCTCTGTCCTCGTGGAAGCTGAGAAGAGCAAATTCGAAACCTTTGCTTCGTTCAATGGGGTCTGTTATCGATGCTCCACCGACCACGAGACGCTGCTCTTTGACGCATGGTAACGATTTGAGCTTCTTGAGTTCTGTCACGAATTTCTGCTTGTGCTCATCTGTCACTTCGGCACGGAATTTGAAGAATACTGTTGACAGGTTAGGGCTTCATTGGCAGGAAGGGCATTACACATACCAATATGTACGACGGTCATGTTTCCTAACTTTCCTCCCTTGGTGCAAGATGATCAAATTACTCTCAACTGAGGCTGTGCCCAACATATAAACAAGACCAACGCGCGGATATACCGATGCGGATTATCCGCCAAATTCTATCCTAGCTCTTTCATATGTTTTCGTAAACTGTGTACATAACTTTGAGGCTGTTGAAGTATCGCCTATAGCAATGACGGACATCGCTTTGATTCTCCATGACTACGTTGGTTCTCGGAGTTTTGAGCACTCAGGGCGACCAGAGTCAAGTGCTACTCGGTGCTCTGAAGATAACCAGACTGCTCATAGCATACGATACGTAGATTCTGTACAGAGGTAAGGCAGCCATGACTGTCACATTGTCCAGAAGAAACGACACCGGGACTAGTGGGTGAATGTAAGTTGTTGGACACCATGGAACCATAATAGAGAAATGGTCCGAATATCAAGATGTGGATTCATTAGGGTTCATGTGGCAAAGCTTGGTTTGGCATGCACGAATACGGCCGTCGAAGAGGTCGTCAAACCACACTCGTGTCGAATATCTTCCAAGGTGTGTCTTACAATTTCTCCGATGTTCAGACAAGGGAAGGATTAAGATTGAGAAAATCAATGAATGCTTATCAGTAATGACAGTTCTGGCAGTTGTGGCTATTCACTCTCCATCTATCGCTGCTAGAGAATACCAGAAGGCACACCTAGCCTGCTGTGTTTTGTGAATCTCTTCCATCTTGGTGTTGTTGATCTCAAGCAACAGTCTCTACTTTCCATGCTTCCCTCCAAAAGGCTCCCAGATAGGAGCTTGCTTAGCTCCAAAGGTGTTAGGGCTCAGACTTCGCACGAATGAGATATAGTAATTCATCTCGATAGACACAATGGATGCGTCGTAGGTGCTGAAGGGGTGTACTTGAATGGTTGCCTCTACTGTAGAACCTTGATAGTAAGGTCCGAAGATGGCGGCTGTGTCGGAGGCATGAAGGACGCCATTTCCAAGTGCTGTCTCTTCTATGGTCGAAACATCAAAGCGGTAGTTCCAGACACTGTTTGGTTGACATAGAACAAAGATTCAGCCATCAGAAGCCCAGGACATATGAAAGTAGATTCGGAGACACGATAGTTGAAGTTGACAAAGACAATGTTGCCACCAGAGGTTCTGACCACATCAGTTCCATTGTAGTTGGCGTTTGTGTCTTTGGCGTAGCCTCCACCCGGTATGCATACCCATAAGGGTAGCTTAGATGATCGATCAGCATTATTTGGTGTCTAGACATTCATGAAAAGACAATCTTCTGTAAGATTCACATTGATGGTTTCACCAATACCTATGCAGATGGCTCGAGGCTAGACAGCATCAGTATGTAGTGGCACTTAGAGCTACTGCATTGAGCCGTGGTGGTTGAATGCTTGGGATCAGGTATGCACATATGCAGGATGTCGTGGGTGGACTATGCGTAGAATTGCGCGATTATGTGCAGTGCTTGTCGCGATGGAGAAAAAAGAAGAATAAATAAAGAGTAATTGCCCCAGACAGCTTGACAGGGGGTCTGTGCTCATGGCCCATCCCTGAAGCGTGTCCGTAAAGCTCACGGGAGCAACATTTGAACAACAACATCTTTCCTGTGGCAGAACGCACCGACTTGTCGCAGTCTTGTTCAACATGGCACCTCTAATCGCCCTGCTCAGCCTGCTGGGCTTCTTGACTTCGTTCGTCTCAGCAACAGCCTTGACATACAAGCTTCCGCCCAATGGAAAGGAGTGTTTCTATTCCCACATTGAGCAAAAGGGCGCAAAGGTTGCCTTTTACTTTGCTGTACGCGTTCCTCATATCCCAGAGATCTGTTCGTTCTAATGCAATATGCAGGTCCAATCGGGCGGCTCCTTTGATGGTACTTGACTAGTTCACCCCTCCAACCCATGATCCAAGTTTAACACTCTGTCGCAGTCGACTACGCGGTCCACGGACCCAGCTCAGAGCCCGGAAGAGAAAAGACTATTCTTGATGGCACCAAGGAACGCCAGGGCGATTTCGTCTTCACAGCCAACGAGGTTGGCGAGTACCGCTTCTGCTTCGACAACAGTATCAGCACTTTTGCCGATAAGATGATCGACTTCGAGATATCCATCGAGAACGAGCCCCGCGCCGCCAGCATCCCCTCCAAGCAGGGCGCCAACATTGAGCAGACTTCAGCCCTCGAGAACTCGGTCCTCAAGCTCAGCGGCCAGCTCAGCACAATCACCCGTCAGCAGAAATACTTCAGAACTCGCGAGAACAGAAACTTCTCCACCGTCAGAAGCACAGAGCAGAGAATCTTCAATTTCTCCATCATTGAGAGTTTGATGATGGTCGGCATGGCCGGTCTGCAAGTCTTTATCGTCAGAATGTTCTTCCAGACTGGGCGCAAGGGTGAGTTGCATAGAGCATGCTTTACTGCTTCTGTCAAAATACTGATTGGACAACCCAGGTTATCTCTAGAAGTCGCGACTGGACATCGAGTTTGCGAACACACGTATACACAAAAAAGAAACGCTTTATATGCTCGTCATGCCCCGTCATGCTGTTTTCCTCTTTCGACCCAACCACACCCTATCGCAACGTCTATGAACCTGCCATACAATGTTACACCCTGCTGATCCCTCAATTTCGGCCTCTACATGAATACGACAGACCTCACGCGACCATCTTTCCGTCCTCAATGACCATGTACTCGTCTCCAACCATCATTTTCATCTCCTCCTCGACCATGAAGTTATCATGGTCGCCCGTCAAAGCTTTACTGGCTGGATCATACATGAAGCGTGCGAATGCCATGTAATCAGGAAACACAAACGTGCAGATAGCGTCATAAGGCAAGAGATTCGCTTTCCCCTTGAGCATATCCTGCATTATATTTCTGTCGCGTTGGAGATGGTATGTCTGTGATAGCTTACATGAGTCTTGGTGTTTCGGCATGCGTGAGAGGTATATGCTTACAAGACTGTATATTATACACCCGTGCTTCATCAAGACCTCTTTGGCCATCTCGGCATGCTTGGTGTTGTAATGTGATATAAAATCTGCATCGCTCAGGCCTGGCTTCTTCTTGACTAGGATTGTTGCTTTGACGACTTTGCGAAAGCCTGTTGTGTTTGGATAGCCCGCTTCTAGAACCATAATGGTGGTTAAGTGTTCGAACGTTATCTTCCTTGTCAGAGATTGACAGGATTGGTCAGTCAGTCGATGGGTCCAGGTAGTATATAGTATAGAGGTGATCTAGAAATGTTCTCGGGGAATTACCACTATGTAAACCAAGACTTGGTTGTCTCCGGAAGGAGGGGTGCTCCGACAGTGAGAGCGGCTTTAATCGGCGTTTGCAGCCCACCTATAAGCACACCAAATTGCAGTGACTACGAACCATCTCACCATTCAGGCTTCTGTCGTCTTTCCAACTTTCGAAGATAATCCCCACGATGGACGACGAATCTTCGCAATCTTATCAATCCTCGACATCAGTCTCGCATGAAAGCTACGACCCATATCGCATCCCCCTCTTCACCTATGTAACACGCACATCTTCTACCTCCTACACAACAGACATCCGCCTCTTCTTTGCTATCACAGTCTTGACTTCAGTCATCGTGTATGCAAGAGGTTTTGGGTGGGAATTTTTGCTGCTGCTTCTGACTGGGGGAGCGGCAGTGTGGAAGACTGCGAAACCACGGGAGGGCATGGAGTTTAAGAGAGTGAGGAGGGCTCTGAGGGCGTGATTGAAAATGCACATATGTGGCTCAAGGAAAACTGTGAGGCATCTCGGGAACTCTTAGGAGATGGAGCACTCTGACATTCGAGGTAAGAGGTGTGCTAATCTCAAGTTTGAGGGAGAGGTATTGATAATCTGCCTGTACAAGCGCTGTAACACCGATACCTCTGTAGGTCATTGCTGAACCGCTGCAATAGAGTAGAAAAGCAATAACATGGATTGAATGTATGCATATACACCACCGTCTTTGACTCAGAAGAGCACTAGGCCTAAGAAGATCAAACCAGGTTCTTTATACCGTAACATTCACCTTGATCTCATATCCTGGGAACCGGTTGCCTATATACGTATCTCCGAAAAGCCTTTTGCCACAGATCCCTTGCTCCAGACGTTCATCTCTTTTGGATTCGGCAGACTGGAGCATTAACATCAGATCCTCCCAGCTCGAGTACTGGATTGTGCAGTCAATTATCGGCGGTATATAGAAGCAAATCTCCTTGTTTCTCTCGATCTGCTCTTTTGCTCTGGTGCAAGCAGTTATGCCCAGTCCACTGGTTCTCGCACTTCTCGCATGACATCTGTCTTGATGCTTTCGGGCGATAGTGGAAGAAATGCCATAGTCTTCGTAACAAGCACGAAGAAACTCCAGCCCCAGTGTACCAGCCTCGAACTCTACAGCATGCTGTGAGCAAGCATATGCCAATGCAGGCTCACAAACACCAGCCTCAGGGTGTGTCCTCACTACACGTTTCGAGCATGGTGATTCGCCTAGCAAAACGGCTAGCTCGGGCATGGTTTTGATGATGTATTCGTCCAAAAGCATTGGCAAGAAGTATGGTGTGTCCCAAGGCAACACAAACCCGAGGTTAGCATCTAGGGCATTCCTCAAAGTGTTGACCGCCACGCCGATTGTGGTTCCAATGGCAAGATTGACTGTAGTTGATAATGGGAGTTTGTCAAGCTGTAGACATAACCAGGCGAGAAAGGACTGAAGGAGTAGTAGCCGTATGCTTGTGCGAAGAAAATAGCTAGGAATCAATCGCATGATGAGGTTGATGAATACCGAGGAGAAGGGAGAGAATAGATCACGAAAACACTCTGTTTTTCAAAGCGACCTTTATCTTGCCTTACAACTGATTCATTGTTGGTTTGCGATCGACAATTCTTCGTCCCAGAATGGCATTACTAGCAATCCTCCTCGGAACAAGGCAGTCTAGTCGATCTGTTGGTCTTGGCTACTTAATTCGGCCAGCCCGGAGAGCATTCAGCACTCAGGCGTAAATAGCGTAGGAAACAAAACATCGAGTGATAATCCATTGGCTCCAGATCTTCCCCGTTGGCGCCAATACGCCTATACATGACTAGAAATCCATCGCTTTTATCATCGTATAGACTTGCGTATGTTCCAGCAGAGCCAAGGCAAAGGCAATAGAGATGCAGGTAACAAAACAGGCAATGAAAGATGCAACACTCCGCCTTCAGATTTCCATGGCCGAAGATGCCAAGCTATCACTTGCGCCATCGAGAATACCCAGAAGGCGAGCGTATGGAACGGTGATGCGTTGAAGGTCACGATGCTTGCCTACAACTGCGTCAGTAACAATGAACATGAGCCAGAAAAGAATGTTTATCTTACCCAGAATGAGTACGACCTCCCTGAGCAGCTCTTCTCGAGGCCAACCAACAAGATCTCCTTCCTCAGCCATCCAGCCTTGTCCCCTCTCCTCAATTGGCTTTTCCTCTTCATCCTCGAACACACTGCCCATAAGGGAGCGCAACAGTTCTTCAACCTTGGCCTTCGAGCCCTCGGCGCCGATTCGCTTGGCGTACATGAGAAGATACAGGTGGAACTCTTCGCGCGCACCCAAGGTCATGGCTGCTGCGACACGGTTTTCGAGATGTGCAACACTCACAGCACTCTCAAATCCTTCATATCCTTCGGCAACAAGGAGCGTCTTGACCAATCTTTGCAAGAAGTACGCCCGACCGCGCAGCAAGGATTGAGTCGTGGTATTGCGTTCGAGTAAGGGGATGATTCCAGCAGACAGATTCTCTGGTTTGAGGTCATCATCAATAGTGGAAGTGCCGTTGGTACCCTTAGTCGTAGGTTGCACGGTAGAGATGGATGTGTCGGCCGTGTTCCAATACTGACTGCCCACAGCCCACCAAGGCTCTGATAAACGTTGCCAGATATACATGGCCTGTGAATAGCTGTAACCATCTCCATTAGACAAACCTACTATGATCCGTCCTTGTGAGTTGAGGCGAGCAAACATGACGGCTGGTCCATTGGTGGTGTGGCCTTGCTGAGCTGTAGCAGCAATGTCAAGTACAGGTGCTAGAGACACTGGTGGGTGTGGCGACGACAGAGTCTTAATGTTCCAGACGTAGCACATTCCTACGGCATTTACGCACAAGAGCCACCATCCTCGGCAATCCATAATGACGGGTTGTGCATCGAGGATGAGTGCATTGAGCAGCCTGCGACCTGCTGGAGTCCAGATGTGAACCGAGCCGTCTTCACAAGCAGCAGCCCAGAAGTTGTGATTTCCTGTGACAAGCAAGACTGCTCGCGGTAGATAATCTTGCCATATGGATTGACCTCGCCGAGAGACTGTAAGGCGTGTAGGATCGCGATCTTGTACTCTACCTGTGCGTGCAGGTCCAGAAGCATTGCGTGCTTCGAAAACAATCGATGGCTCATCACTTGTGTCCATTTGCTGTCCTTCATTTTCCTGGTTGTTAGTTGTGTCGAGGGGACGGACTATGGTCGCTCGGACCAGGGGTACCGCTAATCTGACCTGGCTGGTAGTCAAGCTGGGATTGACGATAGCAGGTCTGAGCGGTTCAGCGGTTTCGGTGATGCTTTTACCAGCTGAGCTTGGTGGAATAAGACCAGTGGCAGTGTTAATGACCACGGGCGTGGCTCCACTTTGTTGGATAGACGCAATGCGTTTTTCAGCACGACGATCATCGTCTCCTTCGATTTCAGCGAATTTCCTCTTGTTGCCAAGTAACAACGAAGCAAGACCACCTCTTGGAAGACCATCGAATGGTTTTGACAGATCGAGTGTTGTCTGAGGTGCATCGTTACGACTGGCTTGCGAGACGCTGGACATGAGTTGTGGTTTTGGCAATGAGGATTCTCCAACGCCAGAAGACGAGGAAACGAGCAATGGGGCAATGCGCTTCTTGCCATCTTTCGTAATCGTCACACGCTGCTTGAGCTTATCGATTTTTGCAACCTGCGGATCCGGTGGCGGCATGGGTTCCTTGGGCTCCGCGGTATCTGTGCTGCCGTTTGTTGTGGTGTCCTTGGTTGTGCCATTAGGAGCAGCAGGAGCAGACTTGTCTGAGGTCCCATTCAAGGACGGGACAGCAACAGTGCCGTCGCCCATCAGCTCGCCCATGCGACCTTGAACACCTTTGAGCTCACCAGCCTTGCTGTTTTCTTCTAGTCTCAAGGCATCCGGACCCTCAACAACGCCAACTCTTCTGCCAGCACCAAAACGTGCCAAAGCTTTGTCGTTGTTCACAACTGGTGCCGGATAGCCCAGCTCTCCTGCGGAAAATACACAGCAGGCGATAGTTCCATCCAAACTAGTAAAATAGATAGTCTCGCCATCGGGTGACCAGGCAAGATCCGAGATAGGCTTAGCAGCAAGCTCCTGTGTGACGACAAAGGGTCGAGGAGAATTTGTATTCCAGACGCTGAGTGTCTTGTCTTGACCGGCGCATGCTACGACGGTAACAGCACCGGCAGCAACATTCTCTTGAGCGCTAATGTCGCTAGCTGGCGGAGGTGGCTCAGGACAGAAGAGACGCGGAGAGAAAGCGCACACTTCGACAGGACCTTCGTGGCCTATCAAGTTGACTTCGCTTTCCCAGCTGCCGCGAGTGACGATGGCAACAGAGCTCACAGGACCATTGACGGCGTTGGCAGCAGCTATGTGAGCACCATCGGGAGACCATGAACATCTGCGGAAGTATGTAGTCAGGGGGGACGTGGTGAAGGGAACCGAGACGGTGGCTTCGAGGACGAAATTGTTGACTTGATCATAGGTAGTGGCGTTCGGAGGAGGGGAGGTGAAGCGGAAGATGCGTATAGTACGGTCGTCGCTAGCGGTAGCAAAGTATTTGTTTGCGGGATCAAAAGTGATTCCCTTGACGTGACTCTGATGTTGTGACAGCGTCTTGAGCTTCTCGAATGTGTGACCAGACCATACGACGACCTTGGAGTCGAGGCCAACCGACACCAGTATGGATGAATCAGCGGACCAGCCTAGGTCTTGAACATCGTTGTCGTGGCCGATTAGACGTCGGAAGATTCGCCAATTCTCGACAGGGGGAGTCTCGTTGGAGCCGAAGGTGGTATGGGCCGGAGGATTGGGATCGAGGTTATAGATGCACACAATCTTGTCGTCGGCGCCAGAGGCCAGGTATTTGCCGTTTCCAGAGAAGCGCACAGAGTGGATGGTGCCCGAGTGGTAGCTCATAGCGGCCAGCTGTTTGGGCTTGGTGTAGTCTGCGTTGGCGCCATTGCGAATCGCATCCGTCGACCAGATGCGCACATGTCCATCTGTTGGGAAACCATCTTAGCATGGCTGCTCTTATTCGAATGCCGGCGGGAGAAAGCGCACCTCCTCCTGCTGTTACCAAACGGCTTCCATCGGGCGAAACGTGACAACTGTATACTTCGAAGTCCTTCTTGTCGCCTGGACGTATCTTGTCAGCTATAGCTCCAAGGCTGCAACACGCAATAGAATGCGACAAACCTCCGTGGGTCAACCAGAGTGGTTTGGTGAAGCGCATTGCGACTGTTTATCGAAGGTGCATGCTCCAGCTCGCGAGGACTGCAACCAAGGATACTAGGCGGCCGTGTGCATGCGATGCGACCTGGACAAGCGGTTGCACAGAACAGATAGAAGGGTTGTTTCTTGTATGTGTTGTGGAAAGACAACACTCCCCATAATTCACATGCTCCATCAACGTCCATCTAGAGCTTGGCACATACAACTGTCAACCGTGACCCTGTCCATCCTTCCTTCCTTGGAGCTGCGCGACGCCGATCTCGAATATGATGCCATTGGTCCATTTCCAAGCATTGCTTTTCTTCTCATTCATCCTCGAACAACATCTTCTCTTATTCATTCCCTTCTACAGATGCGCAAGTTCAGTTCAATCGCACGCACAATGTCTCAACAACGTGTATGTACAATCTCTCATGTAAATGCTTCTACAGAACCAGACCTGACCGTATACGTCACAGATCAGCTTCAAGGTCGAGGGTGAAGGTAACTTACCATATCCTGACAGCACGTGCTTCTTTCTTGGTCCTGACAATACTACAGTCCAGGGTGTCAACTTCAGAAGCTTCACCGTCAAGCAAGCCAAATCTTTGGGCATCACTGGTCACGTCCAGAATGCTTCTGACGGCAGCGTATGTCGAGCCCAGCTCATTCAACTGTCTCGATAACACTAACCTCTATGGTCAGGTCACTGGTGAAGCTCAGGGTGACAGTGGCTCTCTGAAAGAATTCCAGCAGCACCTGAACAAAGGTCCTTCGGCTGCTAATGTGACAAAGCTCGACGTCAACGATATCAAGACCAAGGAAGGCGAAAGCGACTTTACTCAATGATCGCTTGGCGAAACACCTTTCCGACATGAATGAAACGATGAACACGAATCGGAACAGAGGCCTCGCCGTTCTCTGACAGGATGAAACGTGAAGGAGAGGCAAAAAGTATCCTTTGCATTGCTCCCTTTCTGCGACCACCATATATGCTGTTCGCAACGTCACCAGTTGCTGGCCAAAAGAATCAACAATGAACACACGCTTTTTGAGAAACTGCAAAGTTGCTTCGTCCATAGTCCATTGTCAGCTGCAACCATCTATTGTGTAAATGTCCTTGATATACCACTTGTGGTGTCCATTCTCGAGTAATGTGGCTCCGTTGGTATCGCAAGACAAGACTCTTGTTGCCAACACGTCTAGACGCCTGATGCTCCCCGAGCCACTCTCAGACAATGTCGCCGTCATTGCGAGAAAACTCATCTCGAATACCACCGAGTGTAAGCCGCAATGTATGACTGTTATTCTCAATCGCCGTTCTCAGAATGGTCAGCTGCCCATGAGAAAGTGCTTGTTTTCCGGTGTCTTCTCGTGCACGCAGACCCCGAACCGGCATTCTACGAGGCTGGACCCTGTCTTTGTGTTGGAAACACCGACTTGTTGTCGTCGGCTAATCTCAACATGGTAATTGCCAGCAAGCTTGTCGATATGCCCTGGCCGGTCAGACTCGGGCTGCGCAACGGTGGCTCGGAGGGATTGATTGGAGCTGAGCAACATTCCGCCGACGGCGATTCCACTCTCCGCATACAGAAAGTGTTTACTACCAGCCCGCGATACGTATATATAGAGGAGCAGCATAACTGCTGCCATAGATGTTTGTAGATCATATACAACCCCATTCAAACCACTACACAACCACTTACAAAACATTTTTGAACCCCAACCTTACATATTCAAACCTCCAACAATGTACAGAACGAGGACCTTGACGACGCCCCGAGGCATTGGCTGTTGCGCCAGAGCGGTGGCCAATGTTGGAGAGACTAAGACCACATTGCTCATTATGAGCTACACACAACCCAGAAAGTTCAGCACAACACCATCTCGAACCTTGAAGCAATTCTTCCCAGAACCAGACACTCCCAGTATCAGAACAACGGAAGCAGCATGGCCTCACCCTATCTACACCAAAGAGCAGATGGAATCTGTTGTGATCGCCCACAGAGAAGCCAAAACATGGTCAGACTGGACAGCACTAGCTGCAATCCGTACGCTGCGATGGGGACTTGATCTTGCTACTGGCTACAAGCACGACAAAGCAGTTGCCAGTGGAGAGAAGAGTGCCAAAAATGCCAACCAGAAGCACGTCATGACGGCGAGGAAGTACATGATCCGAAATGTTTTCCTCGAGTCGGTAGCTGGAGTGCCTGGAATGGTAGCTGGTATGCTACGACACCTGCACTCCATGCGCCGGATGAAGAGAGACAACGGATGGATCGAGACTCTGCTTGAAGAGTCGTACAACGAGAGGATGCATCTGCTCACGTTCCTCAAGATGGCAGAGCCCGGACCATTCATGAAGTTCATGGTTCTCGCAGCTCAAGGAGTCTTCTTCAACGCCATGTTCGTGGCTTACCTGGTGTCTCCTCGCACAGCACACCGGTTCGTCGGATATCTCGAAGAAGAAGCGGTGCTCACGTACACGCGCGAGATTGCAGACCTGGATGCTGGAAGGCTTCCAGAGTGGGAGAATTTGGTGGCACCAGATATCGCCATCAAGTACTGGCACATGCCCGAAGGTCACCGTACAATGCGCGATCTGTTGATGTACATGTAAGTATGACAGAATTTGAACAAGCAGACGACAGAAGCTGACATTGGCCAACAGTCGCGCAGACGAGTCGAAGCATCGCGAGGTCAACCATACTCTGGGCAACCTCAACCAGAAGGAAGACCCGAATCCTTACGTGTCCGAGTACAAGGACAAGTCAATTCCTCATCCAGGAAAGGGACTTGAATATCCCAAGCCAACAGGATGGGAGAGATCAGAAGTCATCTAGAGAGGAGAACGGGAGGAGGGCGTGTGGGGAAGACGGAAAGAAAGATGTCTGCTCTGGTGGTTACGGAGGATGGATGACATGGATGACAGGCGTTCGGGATTAGACAGGCGGGTGTGGGGCGTTTTGAGCGATCCTTAGGCTTTGTTTTAGGGCGCATTGACGGAGCTCCACAGATTGGCGCATCCAAGGTAGATACGAACAGCCTACTACTTTGTTTTGGATATATCATGACGCAGATTTGACATTTCTTGCGTACAATTGAAGTCTGTCAAAACGGTAGAACAGGCCAAGTTACCAAGGACAACAGAGACAAGCGTCTATTCTGGCATTTGGTGGCCAGTGGCAGGTTGGATCATGAGGCAGCAGTAGCGACAGGAGCACCCCTTTCCGTCCGCCTAGATACCCGGGTACTCTGCGCCAACACGCTGTCAGCATGAGCGAATACTCGTCCGTCTTCAGTGTCAATGACAGGCTGGCCTTGATCGACACCGACACGGATGGCGAGAGCTTTATCAGCGACCACTTCGACTCGCACAAGTACACCATGCCCGACCCATACACATACAGCCCCAATCGCAGCTCCCAGTCCACCCTCACCCCTCCCGACTCGTCAGACAGAAAACAAGACTACGATACTCTCGCCGGGGCAACCGATTCCGAAGCCTACAACAGCGACATCGACTACACTGCCTCTCTTTCGCGCACCGGCTCCGTTTCGAGCAGATACTCCATCTATTCCTTGTCGCGCGTCAGTTTCGCCAGTCAACTCGCCCAGCTCAGCTCCATCCAACTCCCCGATGCAACCTCGTTGTCCGCACGTATATCATGCATGCCCACCTCGGCCAGCGCCGCCAACGCCCTGAAAGACTCGTCGGACCAGATAAGACGCTGGATCCGAAATGCACATACCGTCCTAGAAGGCCTGGACGCTGAAGATGATGTTGAGTGGGCCGCTGCTGGAGGAAGAGAAGGACTGGACCACGTCGACCGTGCCATTGGTCGCTTCGACAAGGTCGTCAAACTTTACATACTCTCGGTTGAAGAGCTGCATCTGAGACAGGATATTGCCACTTTACCAAAGGATCAGCTTCAGGCTAGTGCCGACGACATGGATATCGTCATCAAGGAATGGCAAAACATCAAGGACTCATTAGCTGGTGTGAAGGAGCAGGTCGAGATTGCCATGGAATGGGAAGAGCTATCCACCTCTGTCGGCACCGGAATTGCTCTCGAGCTCGATGACCTAGCTGGCCTGGTATTCGAGATGGAAGAGCAGAGACATCAGTCCGTCACGTCTAGCTCAGCCAACGCTGACCAGCACGTTGACATTGATGAGTTGAAGCACATCGTCGACGAAAAGGCCGGCACTAGCAAAGCCGCCCCCAATCCTCGTCTGAGTCTACCTGCTCCTTTTTCGCCTACATCGGCATTGCAGGCCTCTCCTACCGTAGTGAACATGGAAGACAACTTGCTCGCTCTATTCGCCCGCATGCAGCCTCTAAGAGCGTCTCTAGACTTCTTACCCATGCGACTATCTGTCTTTCATTGCAGAGGCAACACCGTGTTTCCCACCGCTTGTCTAAACTTGGAAGCCAGAAGAGATGCCCTCGAGGCTCAATGGAAGAAGCTTGAGGCCGATGCCGAAGCCCTACGTCGTGAATTGGGCGAAGATCGATGGCTTCTGGTCTTCCGAAATGCTGGCAAACAGGCCCTGAAGATGTGTCAGTCGGTTTCGAGAAGCGTAGAAAAGCTTGCAACAGCTCTTGATCGCGATGAACAGCATACAGACACAGCTGCGCTAGCGAAGAAAATTGAGAGCTACGAAGCAAAGAAGAACCATTACGGCACTGCCATCGAAAGAGTGCTTGCCATCATTGACCGTGGCGTGCTTGATCGACTGACCGTCAACGGGGAAATTCTAGGTCTTCAGTCCGACATGAAAAGAAAGTGGGCGAGCATTCTGGCCGAAATGCGAGAGCTGGACTCACGCTTGCTAGGAGTGAACTTCGACCTGAGGAATCAGCAACTACGGGATTCTGTCAGTACCATTGTCTCATCCGAGCACTCAATGACCAGCAGTTTTATGGACACGCCTAGGAGCTCGTCAGCCTCATCCGTCAGTCGACCTGATATGACACCCAGACGCTCTTCTCGCTTCACTCGCTTTGTCAGTGCTATCCCACGCCGTACCCCACAGTCGAAGCCTAAGGACTCGAAACCATCTCTCAATTACAAGACTTCGCGAAGCAACTTGGCTTCTGGTGGAGCTACGTACACGCCTTACACACCTCCACCTGCAGTAGACCCTCTCATCCGCCAGTTCAAGGCTCCAGAAAACAAACCCCGATGGAACATTGCAACCAATCCGAGGAGCACGTCTCTCAACTCACTCCATCCCCCGTCATCTGAGTCTTCCACAAATCGTAGAGTCACGCTGCGTCACCGACCTACAACTCCACACTCTGCGGGCTCTAAAATTCCAACCCCAAGTTCGTTTAGCCGCAGTACAAACTCGCCTGCACCCTACTCTCCAGCTACACCTTCAAAAAGGCATGTCTCGACACCTGCAAGTTCGCCATTAACCCCGCGTGCGCAGAGTTCACTGGCACATTCGTCTTTCTCCAGCAGCGCGAAACCTCGGTCATCGTCCTCTTCACTACTACCTGGCGTGTACCCACCAAGAGCACCATCCTCGCTTCGCAAAACCAGCTACCTGTCGCCCACACTAGGCGACCATGACGAGAACGGAGATTGTGCAAACACTGAGAGACTGGCGCCTAGACGACAGATAAGAGCTGCAAGTGCTATGAGCCATGGCGGTGCAGAAAGAAAGACCAGTGGTAACCTATTTGGTTTCTCGAGGACCAAGCAAGGTAGAAGCGGTAGTAGACTCGACACTGCCGCCTCTGCAGATGCGGTACGTGAGTGAGTAGCCAGCAGGCGAGTTTAGCAATGATATCATGACAGGATCAGGTGTTCAAGGGGTTTGTAGTTGCACATGGGTAGGGAATATTAGCATAACAGAAGGGCCACAGTGGTGGAATCAGAGATTGGATTCGTATCCTATCACTACTACATCATCGATCCAGCAATGCTATCAGTTCAGGATTGAGCTTTTCATATGAATAATCGTGCACCTTCATTGAACTTGACAGGAAGCTCAAAGCAAAGGCTTGCGGGAACATGAAGTCGGATGGCAACATCTTTCCCATGCGCTAAATCGTCATAGTAATAGCTGTTAACATGCAGAATGTTAACCTCACTGAAGGTGTGGCTAGTGAAACAGTGTATCTACTGAATTTAACCAAAGCATCTTGCCTGAAAGTCCTATGTGCAATACGTCTGATGATTTAAATCAAGTAGGAAATTCGTGCAGAGGATTGTTTGTTCATTCCGCATCTTCCAAGCTAGCGTTTGCGAGGGGCGTCGTCCGGAGAGAGTGCGGTGTTCTGCCGGTCGAGCAACAACATCGCTGAGGAAAACTCTGATGACAACAAACACAACCACCACAATTTCTTGAGATCAGATAACAGTCCATCAACACAGTCATGGACGCATCAGCACTACAAAAGTCGCGCCGTCGCGCCAATCCTTCAAAAAAGCCCAAGGGAAACCCTAACAAGCGTCCCAAGACTGATGAACCAAGAGAGCAGAACCGCAACCAAGGAAACGTTGCTGCTGTTCCTCTTGCGCCTGTAGCGCCGCTCTCCATCCCAGTGCCGTCTGATTCAATGAGATTCACCGACCTGAAGAACTTGCTGGACCCGCTGTTACTGAAGACAATCACTGATGATCTCAAATTCGACCACATGATGCCCGTGCAGGAGGCCACTCTTCACGAATTGCTAGAGAAGCGTATTGACTGTCTGGCTCAGGCCAAGACTGGAACTGGAAAGACAATTGCCTTCCTTCTTCCCGCTATTCAGACTCTGATCAACAAGAACAAGCCTCGTGGATCTGGAATTTCTCTGCTAGTCATCTCGCCCACTCGTGAACTTGCCATGCAGATTGCGAAGGAGGCATCAAACTTGCTTCAACGTCTGCCGCAGTTCAAAGTGTCTATTGCAATTGGCGGAACCAACAAGGACAAGGAGGAGCGCGACATCCTTAGAGGACATGGCTGCGACATTCTCATTGCTACTCCTGGCCGTCTCTATGATCACCTTGGAAACCAACAAATCATACAGTCATTCCGTAACCTCGATACTCTGGTCTTGGACGAAGCTGACAGACTACTGGATATGGGATTCATGGAGGACCTCAAGAAGATCATCAGATGCTTGCCCGACAAGGAGCAATCGAAGCGCCAGGGAATGCTTTTCTCGGCCACCATCGCACCTCACGTTCAACAGTTCGCCCACCTCGTCCTCGCGTCTGGATACAAGTTCATCTCTACCATTCCTGCAGGCGAAGCCCAGATCCATCAGCGTGTGCCGCAACTCCTTGTCACAGTCGAGTCATGGGCTCAGGTTGTTCCCGCCATGGTTGCGTCCATCAAGTCTGAGTGCAACCTCATTGGCCCTGCTGAGTTCAAGGCGATTGTCTTTGCACCCACAGCAGCACTTGCCGATTTCTACCACGATGTTCTCTCACAAATTCCTGGTCTGCCCTACGCAAGCGTACTCCACGCCAGAGTCAGCCAGTCGCGCCGTACAAAGGTGACAAACGACTTCCGTGAAGCCAGCAGTGCCATCCTCGTTGCCACCGATGTCGTTGCCCGTGGTCTCGACTTCCCTGGTGTTTCAAACGTCTTCCAGGTTGGTCTCCCTGCAGACAAGGAGTCTTACATCCATCGTTTGGGCCGTACAGCACGCGCAGGCAAAGAGGGCAGATCCGTCTTCATCGTGACCGAGCCTGAGTCTTTCTTCCCTCGTCACATTCTCAAGGCCATCACCTTCGAGACCGCCAACCCCGATTTTGCATCTGTGGCACCCCAAGTCGAGGCCATTGTCAACAAGTACGAAGCCAAGGGAAAGACTTACCAAGCATGGCTGGGCTTCTACAAGGCTCATGCTAGAGCCATGAGATGGAATGACGACCAGCTCGTTGCCGAGGCCAACAAGTTCGCCATCGAGGCTCTGAAATGCGACGAGATCCCTGGTCTGGAGAGAAAGACCGTGGGCAAGATGGGGCTGAAGGGTGCAAGAGGTTTGAACATTGTTGCCAACTTGCCGCAAAAGTCAGGTGGAGGTCGCGGCGCTGGTGGCGGTAGAGCCAAGGGTCCTGCTGCCAGATAAGAAGGAATGCGTAGCGAGAATGAAGCGCATATTACTCGTCGTTGAGTCACGAAGGCAGGGCACCTAAGAGCGAACACAGAGCTGGGTGAACATAGAGCTTGTTTTTCAAATAGATGATACCCCAAAAGCATTAGAAGGAGGCCTAAATGAAGCGCATTTCAATGAAGTTGCAAGCTTCTTGAAGAGAAGACGGCTTTTGGTCATGTGAAGTATGAGAATACACAAAAGAGGGCGACTAAAGACATCCTTGCCATGAAAGACCGTCATACTCTCGCGTTTCAATATGGTCGCGCTGTCATATAAAATGACCCAACCCAGACACTTCTTCAACACCTATCACAACCATGCGTTTACGCAGTCACTGGTCCGTAACCTATTGTAATCTACAGGCTCATTTCTGCATAATCAAAACAGTATATGCAAGCTGCATCACGAGCAAGAGAAATCAATTCTAGTTTCGAGAGACTAGGGGGAGAAAAAAGGCAGATATATCCAGACTAGTTATCACGTGGACATGCGCGTGAGCTTACCGCTTTGAGCTAGAGTGTCTCTACGAGAGCACAAGAAGCGAAGAGGTACTTCTTGTCACCAAGAACGAGATGGACATCCGTGAGGTGGTGATCAATTTTGATGTCTAGGTCAGACTCGTCGCATCTCATAGAGGCAGCTGTCTGACCAGTGAGCCTAGGACATACTGATTCACTAACTTGGTCGACTAACGTGTACTGCGCCAAAAGAAAGAACTATAGCACGACCATATATGATTGAGATGAGCGTTCTATATGAAGGTGTAGCCATAGAGTGTGCTTGAACCAGATGTCCTCTAAGGTATCTATTCTTAAAGGGTTGTTTGTGGTATACGGTAGGGCCGGGGGTTAGGGTGAGAGTTACTCTAGAGAGCAAAAGTGCAAAAGTCTGTGACTTCCTTCGTACTCCCACTGCAGTAAAGAGTTAAGTATATACTCTAAAAAGACACCAATATGTTCGAGAATAGAGACGGGGCCATAGAGAGCCGATAGATTGCCGCCTCTTAATGGGCACTGTCCTAGTCCTAAAGTATTATGCATCGTTAAAGCTGCATGCGTTACATACTTTAGCACACGGGGAGGAGGTGAATCAGGCATGAGTGTGTGGGGATGAGCCAGTACATGGATAATTTAGGGTGACCAAACCCGGCAGGTCCAGGAAGTCAACAAGCAGGTTGCAAATCCCGAACCCACTTCCCCAGACCCCGAAGCGAATAGCGCGACAGAAGTTAAATAACGCAGGGACTCAAGAATAGGTTGAGACATCAACGAGAAGGAAGCGATGTAACAATGGTTCCCAAAAAAAAAAAAAGTACGGTTGAGCAAAAGTGGATTCAATATTATGTTCGGTGTGGCGATCTAGACCAGAAACTCCCTCTCCATGCTAATATGTAACGCGCGTAGCTATACTATTGCACAATGCTACGGATTGAAGAAAGGACATCGCCTATCGCAAGGTGATAACTTGAGGGCTTTCTTTGGCTGTCTCTGCTTTCATAAGCAGTTGTGCAGTTTTGCACTCTATACTTGAGCCTACGCCATCGCTGGAGGGCGTCACAGTGTCCTGAAGTCCGCGGCTCACAAGACACGCTGTCAAGTCGGCAAAAATGTCATGTCGACGGCTTGCAGCTCTTAGAACGGTGATGCGTGAGCGAAAGAAACGCAATCCGGTGCAGGATTATTAGGATCGACCACATATGAAAATCCGTAACCCTCGAAGGGCATGCTTGCCGAAAGGATCGTTGACCACATGCTCCCTCGACACTCGGATATGGCCCATCCCGCTGAGAACGACGAAGTCAAGGGATAATGGTTGGTGTTGGGACGCAGGACAGGAGGCATCGGTTCAGCGGTCCGTCTGTGCCAAACGCAAGGCCCCAGTCTGTTGGGTCACGGCCGTAGAGCTGAGGGTTCTGGCACGAGAAGCCAAATGGTCCAGAAAACTCCCTGTGATGATCACAAAGCACTTGAGATCGAGATTCGTGTAGGATCCGAACATGGAAAGCTCGAGAAACGTATACTCAATAGTGGATGTAGAAGCGTGCTCGATCATGAAACGCCGTGGTATTAGTAGTCCAAACCCCTTGTGCGTGCGCGCACGGCCCCAAACTCCGATGATCCTCAAGACCCAAGAAACAGACTACAAGGAAAGTCGGGTTTGAATCATGATCCAGCATCGATGAGTTGTTGAACAACCCCACATCCCTCGCAGTTGACAAGTCGTCGCAACGCCTCAACTGTCATGCGTAACTCTGCATTGCGCTTCTCCACCTCGTCGTTCTGAGTAGATAGCTGACGCATGTACTCGGCCGCATGAGCAATCACGCCGGCCTTGCTGAGGGGTCTGATGCCGTTATTGGAGGCAGCAGCAGCATTCTGTGACGCGCTAGCAGATGCGTAGGTGGGGCCAATGTCCTCCATATCGAGGTTCAGGCATGGCGATGTCGTTGAGGGAACTGCTGCACGCAACTGCTCGATTTGTGTGTTGAGATTCTCACGATAACGGCGCTCAATCACATGATGTGGTAGTCTCTTTTCCTTGGGTGCAGGTTTGACCGCGGGTGCCTCGTCGAGCGTATCGTAGGCGGTGTCGGTGCGGGCACGCTTCAGACTAGGGCGGGCATCGAATGGCGGCGAGTCGGCAGGAATGACAATCTCGGTTGTGGGGGTATCATTGCGCGAAGAAATCGATATTGCGTCTGTGGTTGTGTGGTTGGCCGTGGTATTGTTGTTGCTTAGGCTTGTGCCGGGGTTGCACACAGTTTGACCGGCGGATCGCGCCGAACCGTTCTGCGGCATGTTGCGAGGGCAGAGTGGCGAGTTCCAACAGTCGAAGGGCAGTCCGGCAGGACGCTGTGCTGCTCGTTGTCTTCCGGTTTCGCAAATGCTGAGACCAGTCTCGGCGGGCTGTTGTTGCCATGATGTTCTGGGTGTTGTGAAATCCGACTCATTGTGCTGTTGTTCGGATCGTGCGGCCATGGCGACACTGTCGAAGCGCTTTCGGTTCATGACCTGGGCGTCTTGCTGCTCGATGTACTGTGCACACATGATTCTTTGGTGGGAGCGACGTGAAATACGAGATAAGTGACTCGAATCCGTGCACCGACTGTCTGGGACTGGAGGGAAGCACAAACACGACGGCTGGGAATGCCAAAGCAACGATCAGGTCCCAACAGGATTGGGATTGCTTGCGTATGAAAGAAAAGGCTCGGTACAATTGGTGAGATTGGAGAGAAATCCACCTACCTTGGCCAGGGGCCTCTGGACAGTATATACGTGCACTCGAGGCATTGCTGCTGTCAACAGCTCCGGTTTGAACTCTGGGCAGACCCGCGGTGATGGGAGGCTACGACAGCTTGTTGTAGGAACGGGCAGCGTGCAAGGTCCAGTATCAGGTGATGGCCTGGACCAAGCAGTCAAACATCACGCCACTGCTCCCGCCTTTGTACTGTTGTACCCACGCTAAGGCGTTCTCCTGCGACTTGCGAGCCTCCTGTTCCGGATCCACCCCCGTCGGCCAATCACGGGGTACTCTCGCGCTGCTTTGATAGGCGACGCCAGGCAAAATGGCGACAGAAAAACCAATTCTCTAGGGCTCGGGCCAAACACCCATCCAGCCTTACGAGAAAGGACCGACGGCGTGTGCACTCGTCGCTGTCTTTACTCGAGTCGTGACACGGTGCGTCGGCTACGCAAATCCTGCCCTGTTACGGCTTCGACTGCCGTTGCTGGACGCTCTCAAAACTCGCTCCCCACCCACTTTGACCTGCTAGATATCTATATACAACTGCTCTGTGCTGCTGCTGAGCTCCCGGCTTGGTTATTTGTGTCTCTTTCTCTGCTGTGCTGCACCTCAGTTCGAACATCCGTGTGTTGTGCGTCCGAGAGTGCCTGGACCTCTTTGTTTCCCCTCAATCCCTCAATCACCCGTTCTGCCCCCTCCATCACCAGATCAATCACCAGACCTCGACACAAACATGCCCTGGCGAAACTCGGACGCATACGGCTCGCAGCCATATGCCGCCTTTACTGATCCGAATGGCTTTAATTTTACCTTCGATGTGGGCTCAGACAACTTCATGAGCCCATATGCATTCCCTCATATGTCGCCTGATTCCGCATGTTAGTATACCCCCCTCGCTCCAAGCTTCACAGTATCGTCACCATGGACCTTCTGCTATCATCCCCAAGTACCCCACGATACTCATACAGTCTTCCAGGGACACCAACCTCGCAGCAGTTCGCAACCTCGAATCAGTCAGATTCGTTGTCTCCGCTAGAAATCAACAACTTCACCTCTCCGACCCAGGATCAGGATCTGCAATATGCGCCATCCACAAATGCTTCTGTTCATTCTGATGGAAGCTCAATTCCTGCCTTCTCCATCCGTCATTCTTACCCAGATCAACAGAAGCCTTCGGCACAAATGATCGATTCCAGTAACTTGTCTCATGGCCAAAAACGCAGCTCTTCGTTCCTGGACTTTGAAGCACCTCAAGTTCCTGCCGAACCTGTTGGTGATCAACCTACCTCTTCAACATCATCTCCAGCTGTGCCTATCAAATCACGACAGAGCTCTAGTGCCGGTAGCCCCGAGGAAGCCTCTCAGCCCTCCGATGCTGCCGCTGCTCGCGTTCGCACAACAGACTCTGCAAAAGTACGACACAACATCGTAGAGCGACGATATCGTGAGAACATCAACGCACAAGTTGATGTATTACGCGATAGTATCGTCGCTACTGTTCACTCGAAAGAGGAGCAGCAAGGCGGATCGGCGTCTCGTCTAGGAGCTGATGAGCTCAAACGCCTCACCAAAGCCGCCGTCATCGCAGCGGCCACGAAACAAATCAGGCGTGCAAGGACTGAGAATGAGCGTCTGCTCGATGAACATCGCGCTCTGCAGGCCCAAATTCGAGAACTTGAGAGTCTGGTCAAGTGTGGAGATTGTCCGCTCATGAAGCTGACGGTCGACCTCAGTCTGGAAAGCCCGACCCAGCCACCTTGAGCTGTACCGTGTGCGGCAGTGTCGCAGGCCAGGCTTCTGCTTTCCTCACCCAAATGCTACTTTGCGCCTGTACGCCATGTCCTGCTTGTACGCTGGAGACTGTCACAGTGTAGCTACAGAAATGCACAATAATTCCGGAAAGAATGTGGTCTCCACAGAGAGAGCCCCGACGAGGGTTTGCTCCATGGCCAAACTCATATTCAAAACACAACTGTGCATCTCTGTAGCTTACTATACCCTTGTGGCCCGTACGGGGAAGAGGCCAATTGCGACATTGTGACAGTCTTTGACACAAGGGGAGGGTGTAGTGCGATAATCGTTCAGGCAACTCGAAGGTCAAGCACTCTCGAGATTGGATGGAATTGATACAGTGTTGGTCATATCGTCGATCGACGGTCTGGGCCAAAGTACACATCAGAGCCTTCACGTTGGTTAGCAGATCTCATCGCGAGCGAGTGGCTGCGTACCAGTGTTGGTCTCCAAGTGCTTATGAGCTCGGGCAGGTTTGACAACGAGGATGATAACGCGTAATGACAAAGTTGAGACAGACACTTGGCGTATCTCTGCTCTTTATGTGTAGACAAAGTGAAGGCTTATGGGCAAATATAGAGCCATCGACTATGCTTGGATAGAACAAAAGTCGAATTTCATTTTGAACGGGCACACTCATTCATATATGCGTCAAGGAAGCAGAAGCAACCGCCAGGCTCTCGACCACCTCTCTGCACAGTGCCATCTCCCTCTCTAGGAGATGCAAACACACGTGCCCCTGCCACCCCCAGATGACGTCCGTCATCACCTGTCATCACCCCATTTCGTGAGATCTATCATTTGGTTCCGCCAACCACAATGCAGAACTAAAGACTATTGACCTCTATCCTCGTTTTCCCCAGATTGTTATCAAAGATACTGAGGTACACACGTGGTTTCTGTCTCATTAAATCTGCAACTCACCGCTGTTGGACATTTGACAGGCAGCCACCGACGACAAGGCCTTCTGATCGCCGTTGGTAGCAATTCCCTCCATGGTATGATGCTTCAGGCCTCCATGATTGAAGCCTTGGGGTCTGTAGCCTGATATCACCTGAGTTGCGTTCTGGACTCGGCAGATAGCATCGATTGGGGTCTTGATGCAGAGCATGCAAATAGTCACCGATTCATCAAGTAGCGATAGGGTGCGGTGTGTTTTCCGAGACTAGATTATCCGAAGCGAACGGGGTGTGCGAGTTTGGGTGAGGATGCCCAGCATATATATAATGCCCGCGTTTCCTTGAGATCGTACGATATCTATGAAGCACGCAACATCCCTGTTCACCAAAGACTGTTGCGATACCACCACTGACATATGCCTGAGTTATGCCTACGTTCTTGATGAGATTGATGTGAGAAAGTCACATCGAAGGACCCGTGATTCTGTTCCAACACAGAAGTGTGGCCATAGGAATACCACAACCCCCCGTGTGCCAAAGTCTGTAACTCCCCATTGGATCCATCGACCTCCGACTACGCAGAGAGCAGAGTATGCGCTATAAAAAGGCACAGTCTCCTTTGGAAACATAGGTATGTCCACAGAGAGTCTATGATTCGTTGCTTCTTAGTGGACACTATTCTGTTCGTATCAATATTGTGCATTTTTACAACTACACGCGTTACAAACTTTAGCACACGGGGAGGGAGGATATGCTCTCTCTGTCGTTGGCAATCTGCATTTGAAAGCATTGCATATGTACACGGTAGTAACATGATTGCCCCTTGGCATTGGCAAGGGAGCATCAAGTTCAACTATCATCCTTGCACACTTATCGGTGATTAAATTGAGTTCAGGCTGTATTAAATCTCAGTTGACTGTTTGACGTCTTGACCGCAAGATCCATAGACCCAAGCGCAGCAGCTCGTGCATGTATCTCTCACTCAGAACCGAAGGTATTGTGCCTGTCGAGCCGGCGACCATGTATTTTCACCGGTACTTGACCGGTTCATCACCGCATATCTTGATCATGTGAAGCCTGTCGACTTCTGGAATGGGAGCACAATGCTGTTGTGCTTGTCAGAATCTTATCCGATAGGCCTTACCCGCACGTCTTCCATACTGTCGGTAACTTCCATTCGCGAGTCTCGAAAATAGAGTGTACCTACCAACGAGGTGTTTGTCCCAACAACCAACTCGACATATGGACTTGTGTTCCGTATCTCGTGGCAATGCCGAGAAGGCTAATGTGGTCGTGACCTGCTCCTTCTTGCTATGCAGAGATGACAGGGCCACACCCGGTCGAATGTCCGACTAGAGGCGGTCATACTATCTAGCCAGGCGGTCTCGATTTTAGGAATGGTCGAGCGAGGCGTTCTTGGTTCCGAGGATTCCAGAGTATGGGAACAAACGAGAGGTGACAAAGAACGACCGGTTGTAGTTTGAAATCGAGTAGCACAGTGTTAGAATGGCACACCACGAGGCTAGCGACTGTCTTTGCTGTGCTCAAGACGCGTGGTTCCGCTTGTGAACTCGCACTGTCTGAGACCTCGCCGTTGTCCGTGATGGTACCATAACATTCTTTGTTCTGCTAATTATGGCTTTACGCTTGTGGAAATTGCCGCCCTTGCTTGTTCTATATCGGTGGGCATCGCAAAAGGTTCAGAAGTCTGGGCAGTTAGGTACCATCTTGGTACAGCCATCAGTCAACGTTTGTTTTGCTACCTTCCCTTGTACTAATGACCGCATAATAGTAGGAACAAGATGGTGTTCACTGAGAGGCAACAAGCTGCTGACTCTCTGTGGACAGGCTTCTGCTTCCCAAAACAATGGTGCCTTTTCATAGTCAGCATTTTTTGCCCTTAGCTATAGTCGGAGTACGGTGGAAGTTACAGACTTTAGTACACGGGGAGGCAACACTCGATCAAATATTTATCCGGCAGTCGCAATCCTAGGAT
The DNA here is from genome assembly GCA_024195585.1 of Aureobasidium sp. EXF-3400. NCBI lineage: Eukaryota > Fungi > Ascomycota > Dothideomycetes > Dothideales > Saccotheciaceae > Aureobasidium > Aureobasidium sp. EXF-3400. The sequence goes on from SWBL01000112.1 coordinate 62,075, forward strand.
AAGGCAGCAGAATCTGGAGGAACGATGGCATGCAACGCGATGCTGCAAGGATCTACTGCTCTCAGCCCTACCATCGAAGTTCACTGGTACATGCTCTGACAAACAGGCCAAAACTCATCATTGGCCGTAATGGTCGTCTGGTCCAAATACAATAAAGTAGCATCAGCCCTATGGACAGGGGAGATGTTGGCATGGATGCAGATGGCGCAAGTGTTCACAAGAGTCCTCAAACAGTCATTGGTCTGCTCGTTCCTGCTAGACTTTGCTTCGCACCCGCAGCTCCGATGCGCAGCATCGCGATGAGGCTGGTGACCGGTAGGTATGCTCGAACACGAGGGGAGAGGACAGGGATCTGTTCGTACACGATCTACGCCGGATCGGGCAATTGGTCTATGGCGTTCGCGAGGGATGCATCACTTTGGTCTCACAGAGCTCAAGCAAAGCTCTGAGCGAGCGGGCGAACCACGCCCCCGCGCAAGCCAGCCAGCCTCCCTGCTCGCTCCGGATCCTCCTCATCCTTCCCCCTCCTTCCTGTCATTTATTTCTAATCAGGCCTCAGTATGCCAGCGGTGAGCTTTGTAGCCAATCCTTGCAGCAGCATCGCCCGAAGGCGCAAGATGCGCAGGGAGCGTCGCATCGCCTCGAGTGTGGCCTGCTGTTTTGGAGCAACGTAGACGGCCATAACGGACTTTGGGCCAATATGTCCAAAATCTGGCTTTGTTGCATGACCCTACGTGGCACGCTCTCTCCGAAGCCCACCATTGACGCATGCTCTGGTTGCAACGAAGCCCAGAAGGAATCCTGACATGCCGATTTCCTGTGGTATTGTAACTTCACCGCACTCCCGACCCTTCAGCCCTACGGGTTTGTGAGGGATGAGCCGCTGGTTGCTGCTAATAATGGCGGAGTTGGCGACTTGGCTCGGTGTCACTGTCGACCCGCCTGCATGGCTCCTTCAGTTCCAATTGCGGAGCGCCATGGAATGCCGCTGCAGCTTTCACATGGCACTTACGCTAAACGGTCCAGGGTGCTCATCCTCTTGAGCTTGTCTGTATCTAGGCAGAGAGCTGTAACCACAACAGGCCCACTATATCAGAGCCACATCCCTCAAGGCTGAAGTACGTAGATCCTCAAACCCGCCTCGGACATACAAAGTCCACCCTTCGGTCCTCAGTATTTCATCTTTCCATTTTATCACACTCCACACACCTCATACACTCTGTACACTTCCTATTTCATACACAGACAACATGAACAGACGCTCGACATACTCATGCTCATGCTCTCCACCTTCTTCGCACAAGCACCATGCCTCAACACATCCCACTAGCAGTGCATTCAGCGCCAGTGCGAATCCAGACGAGGATTGGACCAAGATTACGGATCTTGCTGAGCGAAGGAGGATTCAGAACCGCATCGCTCAGAGAAACTACAGTATGCATGATACGGTCTGTCGTGTACGCTGTACATATGTCACTAACAACCACCAAAGGGAAGAAGCTGAAGAAGCGTCTCGAAGATCTGGAACGCCGTGCGGCATCTAGCTCAGCTTCTCCATCGCCGGAAGTTAAATACGTCGATCTAGATCTCTCCAACTTGTCCGGTTACAAGAACTCACCGCACATGTCTCACGCACAAGAAAGCAACAATGTCGACAGTCGTAGCTACACATCCAATGGATATGACTACCCTTACTCACAAGCGCCTGATGATAAGAGAATGTTCTCGTATCAGCACACTCGTCAGCTATCAACATCTCCACCACCATTGTTCAGCTATCAGGCCTATCCGTCCATCGAGCATGGCCAATTTCCTCCTTCGGTCTCGAACTACATGGCATATCCTATCCCCGTATCCTCTTCATGCATGATGCCTCCATCTACCATGACTTATCAAACAAGTATGCCGGCTATCATCAAGCCAGAGGTGTACGAAGAGGACGACATGAACCCCTTCAGCCTGAGTTATGCTTCTATGGCTGGTGTAGATGTGACCAGCCAATTCAGCTATCAGACGCCTGCTGTTCACGTAGGTACCACTCCTAAATTCTATCCGACGCCCTGACTGACAACTCTAGCCAGACTCCAGCTTTGTCAGATAGCTTCGAACCCTCGACAACCAGCTCACCTCCTTACGATTACATGACGTTTCCGCGCACACCCCTCTCAATGCCCTTGACGCCACCGGTTCGTGTCCGCGAGGGTCCAAAGTAGAGGCATTTTTACCGATAACGATATAATGAAACAAGAATGAGGCAGGAGGGCATGAGCGTTAGGAGTTCATGGGTCTCTTCACGGCGCAAATCACTGAAGCTTAAAGGGAAATACCATACTGTCGTTCGCTGGGGCAATTCTTTGAGAAATTGGGCAGCTGGGTTTGTGGCGTTCTTGTTCGGGGAAAAAACTCACCTCGTTCTACGTACTCAGCTTTCCATGTGCAAGGGTTCAAGGCGTTATTGGTTACCACTCTCTCAAATGTACAATTCATCTTTCAGATAGCCTTATCCCAACGGGCATACCTAATCGAGAGAAGTCGGTACTCCCCACTTTAACTTTGGTCTGTTGCCTGCTGAGCCTGTTGTAGTTCGATATGTACCTACTTCCTTTCCTCCCTGTGATCTAGAATCTGTAACTTCCACCGTACTCCGCCAGCGGCGACGAGCAAAAGATACACTATAACAAGGCACGACTGTTCTTAGAATTAGAGGCATAACCGTCGAGGGCCGATAAGTTGTCGCTTCTCGGTGGACATCATCCTGTTTCCTGATAATATTGTGCATCTGCCTAGCTACCCTCGTTACATCCTTTAGTACATGGGAAGGTTGTTCCCTGAAAGTCGGCGTCCTCTCTGGTGACACCGAACCGGTCACGCATCCTCACATGGACCCGCTTGTTGGGCTGAAGGTCAAGAACGGAGGTCAAGGTGGGGAAAGCTGCAGCCGTACCAGTGCAAGCCACGAAGAAAGTCTGAACTGCCAAGAACCAACCCGAGCTCGCTGCTCGCGCAACCAACGCCAGAAACATTTACTTCCTACGCGACCTTCAGCTCTAGATACCGCCATGGACAAAGAAAAGGACCAGACCTTGTTCGGAGGTAGTCGGTGGGTAGTGTTGCATCACTTCGAGTCTGCGGGTCGCTGAGAACTCTACGCCCTACAGCTCTTGGAAAGCCGCAGACTGGACTGCAAGCGACGATCGCGTACGCGGCGGAAAATCACAAGTAGGATGACTGACCGTACGTGTGCTTTCTAGCTTCCACATATGCTAAAATCGTGCTGCGCAGTCTTTCCTCGAATGTCACAGCAGCACAGGCCGATTCCATGGCAACCTCGACATCAAAACCTTGGGTGGCGCGGGATTTGCAAGCCAGCGGACCACAGGCGAGGATAGAAGCTGGGATTTGTCTGGCCATGCAGGAATCGTGCTCGACATTGCAGAAGCAGACGGCAAGTATCCTATTCCTCCGAATCATGCCATCTATATTGCTTGTGCAGGACGCCGAGCTCATATTTGAAAACTCGCAGACAAAAGATACACCTTCATTCTCAAGGACGAACTGCTTCCCCGCAATCCAGACAATGGACGTGAACAAGCCACTATCTCGTGGGAGTACGACTTCAAGCCTTGTTTCGGGGAAGGTAGTCTCGAGAAAGGTGGCCTTGTGTTCGTTCCATGGTCTGCTTTGAAGCCGACCTATCGCGGCAAAGAGAAGGAGCATGCGGACCCTATCAATCTCAAAACAATCAAAAGAATGAGTATAATGATGCGAAGGTAAGTGCCGTGCAGCGCCTTCGATTCTTGATTATTCATATTGTGTTGCAGCTTCTTTGGCGATCAGGAGGGATCATTCTCTCTAACCTTGCGTTCCATTTCTGCAGTTGCGAGCTCACCGGTTGAGCTTGGCAGGCTCGAGCAGGGTGACGCAGCATCTGCAACAACCAGCACTAGTCGCTGGACTCGGTATACCCAATCGTTTACTGTGAGTCGACTCTGATAACACGAGTCAATAGTGGTGGTTGACTCTTGCAGATTGCATTATCGTCGTGGCGCATCTGCGGACTCGCTTTGGTCGCGACTGCCCTATACTACCTACATCGCAGCAACTCGCGAGCAGCCTGATTTCGAATCCGAAAGCCTCGGACGCATGTTCAAAGCTATTTGAATTTGATCACCGGTATCTCATATAGCTTCCCGTGTTTGGAAGCATGTAACGCGCGTAGCTATAAAAAGTGCAGAATAGTAGTGGAAGACAGGAGGGGCCCATTGAGAGGACCACTCTATGCATAATCCCAAAACGGCAACATCCCGAGAGGTTGTTATACTACAAACGTGGCGCCTTCGCTTGTGTCGAGCCCGTAGCTTTGGTACAGTGGAATGAATAGAGCCCTGAATCTTGCACTACACTCGACTGTTTCTACAGAATCAAGGTGACTCTGTACGAGTTGGCCACGCGCACCTGGTTGTGCGACTTTGATTTGGCATCAAGACCATTCACCACTTAGTGCGACCCTTCGTGCTTCACAGTAGTCGTGTCGCTTCAGGTTGACGATATGCTACCAATTCGTAGTTCGGCGTGTCCGAGAGCAGAACAAGATACACGTCACACCGGTCGCCTTTGCCATCTATTGCTTTTGCGATCTATTGTCAAGATGATTGCAGTTGTGAGAATTAAATGGATGCCTTCGGGAAAACATGAAACCGACCCAACACTGCGATTCACAAGACGGTAACCCATCGACCCGGACGCAGGTGCAAGCAGGCGGCGCTCGGCATCAGTGAAGGACCGGCTCGCACCACGGGGCAGCGGGAGGTCAAAGGTCCGATCTTGTAGGCGAAGATCACGAGTGGGTTGCAGAGCAAATCTACCAGTTGTTATTATTGTTGCAACAAAATTCACACGAACCGTGGTTCGTGAGTTGCTATAAAATTCTCTTCCTGTTTGGTTTTAAAATTTCTTGTTTATTTTTAAGATTAAGGGGTATGGAAGGGAACAGAACTTTGTAGTTGTTTGATCTTAGAAGACGCATAGAATGATATTGACTTTACGTGGCAGCGATATCAACTTTGTGCTAATCATGAGAAGATAAGTTAAACGCAACAAAAGGGAGCTTCTTGATTTATAATGCGGATAAGAGTTCTACGAGTAGCATGCAACCCCTCACCGCAGATCGAAAGATTTTGTATGCTCGTACCGAAACGACGTTTTAGAAGTGCTTGTCAAAGACCAGATAGGCTCGGGCCCTCGGGGCTTCTATCGAATGAGGCGTTCTGGGCATCCTCCCACGGATGTCAAACAAGCGAAGGGCGCTGCATAAATACATAAGCTGTGGCAACCACCAATCAGAACAACCGAGATCCGCACAGCTTGTTCACAGAATGCTTTCGGAACCTCGGCTCTCCGTTTTTTACGCCCCCGAGAAACGAAGTCTAACACCAGCGCTGGCCGTGTTGTCATCGCAACAGCGTCCAGTTTCTCCTAATATTAAGCGCCTCCCCCCTTCTGTGCTACCGTTCGAAGTGCTGGAATTCCACGATATTCATCACGAAACACACACTGGCATTTGGATCCTAGCCTCTGCTACTAGGATTCCTGGTCGGCCCCAGATAAACAAACCCATATTCGACTCTCCTCGCCACACCCGACCAACATGGAGAAGTCCCAGGATGTCGAGGCTGGCAAGGGACCGTCATCCGTCCCTCATTGGCGCCTTGTTTTCGACCAAGGCCTTGTTACTGATGAGGTTATGAACTGGCCCTATCCAGGTTCTGGAACTGATGAGGATCCCTATGTTGTCAACTGGATCACAAACGATCCTCGCAACCCACAGTTGTTCTCAAATCTCAAGAAATGGGGTCTTACCATGCTTGTGGCCATTGCTACCCTCGCCGTCGCCTTCGTCTCTTCCGCATATTCTGGTGGCATCAGAGAGATCTTGGTCGAGTTCCATTCCTCGGAGGAAGTTGGTATTCTGGGTGTTTCTCTCTTCGTTTTGGGTTTCGCCATTGGTCCACTTCTCTGGGCGCCACTTTCTGAAATGTTCGGTCGTCAAGTTCTCTTCGTCACTACCTATGCCGGTTTGACAGCCTTCAACGCTGGAGCTGCTGGTGTCAACTCTATGGCCGGCCTTATCGTCTGTCGATTCTTCGCTGGTGCCATTGGATCCTCTCCTCTCACCAATGCTGGTGGTGTAATTGCCGACATGTTCTCGGCTAACCAAAGAGGTCTGGCTATGACTTTGTTCGCTGCTGCTCCTTTCATGGGCCCGGTGCTAGGTCCCATCGTCGGAGGCTTCGTTGGTGAGACTATCGGCTGGAGATGGGTCGAAGGTGTTATGGCAATCTTGTAAGTTGGCTTTCTTCTTGGCATGTTGCATTCGTTTGCTGATTCCTGCCCCAGTACTGGCGTGCTCTGGATCATTGGTACGCTCCTCATCCCTGAGACTTACCCTCCTGTGCTTCTTCGCAAGCGTGCTGCAAAGATGTCAAAGATGACCGGCAAGGTCTACCGCAGCAAGGGTGATGTTGACCAAGGCCCTACGACTTTCGGCAAGGTTTTCAAGACTTCCCTCCTTCGCCCATGGGTTCTGCTCTTCCGCGAGCCAATTGTGCTTCTTCTGTCGGTCTACATGGCTATCATCTACGGAACTCTATACATGCTCTTCGCCGCCTTCCCTATCGTCTACCAAGAGAACAGAGGTTGGAGCCCAGGAATCGGTGGTCTGGCTTTCCTTGGTGTCGCCGTCGGTATGATTGGAGCTGTTGTTTATTCTATCTTCGACAACAAGCGTTACGTCAAAATCTCCAACGCACACGGAGGCTTTGCTCCTCCCGAGGCCCGTCTTCCTCCTTGCATCTTGGGCGGTATCTTGTTGCCTGTGGGACTCTTCTGGTTCGCATGGACCAACTCGCCCTCGATCCAGTTCATGGCTTCTATTGCTGCTGGTGTACCCTTCGGATTCGGCATGGTCTTGGTATTCCTGTAAGTGCACTCGATCGAACTCAATCTCAAAGCTGTACTAACTGTTTAATAGCGGAATTATGAATTACTTAAGTCCGTCTTTTCTACATCTAAATGCATTGGATACATACTGACTTTTTTCGTAGTTGACTCGTACACCATTTTTGCTGCATCTGTACTTGCAGCGAACTCGGTCTTGCGTTCGCTCTTCGGTGCAGCTTTCCCCCTGTTCACCACTTACATGTACAACCGCCTTGGCATCCACTGGGCCTCATCGATCCCTGCCTTCTTGGCCTTGCTTTGCGTTCCTATGCCTTTCTTGTTCTACAAGTACGGACCCCAAGTTCGTGAAAAGTGCAAGTTCGCCAAGCAATCTATGGAGTTCATGATGAATATGCAGAAACAGATGGCAGAGGGTCAAAGTAAGGAGGATGAACAGAAGGAAGAACAAGAAGCCTTCGACTATTCCTACGAGGATGAGTCGCACGGTGACGCTGACACACCAGAGTTCGAGGAGATCAGGACTGGAAAGGACAACCAGGCACAAGGTGGAGGCAGACTGTCTCGCACCTCTACCTACGAGCACTCTCCCTACGACATTGATCGTGTCAACACGAGAGAGTCATTCTCCAAGCCCAGATCTCGTGCTTCGAGCGTTCGCCGTGGTGCTTGATAGAGATCCATCCCTAGAAGACAACTCAGGCCTCTCTTCTGCAATCCACTTAACTATTAGCGCGGCGTTCTTGGATACCAAAATGTGGATGTCTCTTTTCGAGCATCATATAACTCAGGCTGAAAATTCATGATGATACCACTTTAGAGCTTAGAAACATTTAATACTTCCTCAACACTCATCGCTATTTCCACATGTTGGCCAATACCATCAGCATGCAACGAACTCATCCTGTACTATCTAACATTGCTTTCGACGGAGATGACGTTTTGCCATGTGCCTTCTCTACGCACAAATCGCCTCGGATGGATGAAAGGAACTCTGTCCAGCAATCGGCTCAACATGAAAAAATGGCGAAGCAAGCGAAATTTGTCTGCATGTATAAGAATAGGTCATGACTCGTCAGTTTGCGCCGGAGTCATCGGCATCAGATTTATGATGTTTAAGCTTCTGGCAATCGGATAGATGCCGCGCTAACAGGCTCGGTGTCACAGGAGATTCCCAACACTTTCGGGCATATGTTGATAAGTATATCTGTGGAGGTGATGTGAAAGCTATCATTGCGGTAGACGATAATTGAAGCAATGAACTTCCTGCGGTCAAAACAGCGTGGGTGAGAAGCTGGAGAAAGCGTACTGAGCCATCAATGTCGTTTGGCGCAGAAGAAAGTGGATGAGCGGAGCCAAGCAGCGGATTGGACCCTGGATGACGCTGAGGCAGGCGGTGACGACAAGTCAACAAAAAAGATTGCCCCAAGGAGAAGATTCGGATCAAGATGAGGTGATTTGATGATTGCTACAATAGTCAGAGTTTCGTCGCAGATTTGATACGAATAAAACCCCGGCCTCTTCCCCATTGTTATTTCCCCAGTTAGAGTCGATACAATCATGGCCTTGACACTTCCGTTGGAGCTGCAACAGCAGATCTTCTCGTACCTGGATCCCTGGTCGTTCTACGCATCCCGAAATGTATGTCGGTACTGGAAGCATGCCTCCAGAGATGCCGTGACGCTCGCCAACCAACTAGGACAACTACCCATCGAGCCGACAACATGGGTCAAGAAGGTCGACTCGAAACGAAGAGAGTCGGTATACGATGAGGCGGCAAGAGCGTTAATGCTGGGCATGCGCATCAAGGCTTCAGCTTCAGCCGACGACAGCCTGTCAACAAGACTCGACAAGACCAAGCTTGCTCTCTCCAAGGATGGTAAGCGCGCCGTCTCGCTACACGATCGCACCATCACCCACTACGACACAACCACCCCCGAACCCACCGTCATCTCTACACGCCCCATCAACGACCTCCTCCGTACAGCAATTGGCGGCGGTCCCTGGTTCAAATGCTCCCCGACGTCCATGTACGAGCTGGCTCTCTCTTCCGACGGACGCATGCTGGCCATTGCTCTGGAACGAACGGTTCAAATCTACGACCTAAACTCACCTGCCGACTCATGGCCTGTGGCCTCGTACATCACCTCGGCTACTGGTCACTACATTGCCGCTCTCGACTTTGAACACAACGACAGCTTGCTACGAGTGCAGCTGAGCAACAAAGGTGTTGTTGTCTACCTTGGCTCTCCTAGAGAGAACAAGCCTGGTCTAGAGCACTGGCAAGACAAGGGTGGTTTGAAACACGCCTTCCTTGATGCTAGCAAGCTTACCCTGCCACCAACTGAACCCCTCGACGGCACACCCGCTGTATCACAGCGTTTGGCTGGTCTTCAGCTCTTGCTTCCATTCTCGAATGGCTGGCTAGTCGCTGCCCAGAAGCATGCGACGAACGTCCAGTCTGGCTCATACTGCCTGGCCTACGTTCCTTTTAGCCAGATCCACGGCCACGTCCTTACCGCCGAACGCCCTGTTACCATCCTCGAGCATCTCCCTGTACATCTATCCGAGAACATTCAGCATTTATGGCACGATCTCCCTTCCGCTCACATCAATCATCCCCGTTTCGCCCTCTCGCCCAACAACTCTCTCTTGGCCATGTCCGAGAATGTTGCATCCTCTACTCCTACATCTCCTTCAACAAACCGCGTCTTCCTCTACCGCTTGCCATCAGCTGAGAAGCTGATGGACACCCTCAAGCCACAACACCCTCTTCTTCAAAAACTCGAAGCTGAGCAGGACTCCAAATACCAGATCAAGCGTCTTCCTACCAGCCTTGGTTCAATCTCTGGCAAAGTCCTCGACTTTACCTTTGAGTCTCTCGAAAGTGGTGCCAGCTCTCCACTTGCTGTCACCGCTGTCACCGATACTGGCGCCATGACCTGGACGTTGCTGGACAACTGAACAAGTCATGCGCCTGATGTCTCTCTTCTTTCTTCTCCACGTTCACATTGCATACTCAACTCTTTTACGAAACGCTAGACTATTCTTGTATTCTTTTTGAAGCATTAGACGCATTATAGACGGAACCATAGACGGCATAGACGGAACTCATAGATACCCAATACACTGTATAAAATACATACCACCAACTCAAGATCTTTGCTTCCTCCATCTCGTGCTGAAGTCTGTCAGCTATGCATCAACATCAACCATGTTTTGTGTTTACACTTTACTTCGATATTGCACATGGATTGACTTGGTACAAATTGTCGTTCAGAAACAGTGTTCAAGGTATGTCATAGGACAACTACATCGTTGATACATAACTATAATATTACTCCGTCAAATGTTGTACCATTACATACTCATTCGATCCTTGTTTTCTTATCAGAGTATTCTTCATCTTCATCTACCTCAGCGTGCTTGCGCTTAGCACCGCTCTCCTCACCCGCAGCCGTTGTGTCATCAAGGTCGAAGGTGTTTTCATCTGGATCATGTAGTGCGTTTACAATCTTCCTCGTACCCATGTCATCGCCCTCTACTGTCTCATCCAAGTTGGGATCTATCCAACCCTCTGTGTAGCTGCCTCCGAAGTCGATAATCCATAACTTGTCGTCCTTATCGACCATGAAGTTATCTGCTTTGGCGTCACCCCATATGAGGTCGTGTTGGTGCAGGAGATTTACCATCCTCTCAGACTCGGACGCCCAGCGATCTCTTTTGGATTGTGGAACATCCGAGTCGAGGAGATGAGTTAGTGGCTCAGCTGCTTCGATGTGTGTTTGGAGGAAGCCCATGATATCGGTCTTGGAGTCTGTGAACGACACTAACCCCTTAACTTGGGGCACACGCATTTCTCTGTGCAGGTTGAGCTTTTCAATATCTTTCATGATCTTGAGCTCGCGTTTGGTTGGTCCAGGTTGAGCAGGATCAACGACCTTGAGGAAGTAGAGGTTATCCTTATGGCGGACGATAGCAGGCAAAGCACCGGCGGTCTCGACAATTTCCAGATCTGATGCTTGGAACCAGGGGATGTCGAGCTTCAGAATGTATTTCGGTAGAGTGACATTCGGAAGGAGATTGTTCATCTTGAATCGTAATGCAGGCGATGACTCCACTTCTTTTGGTGTTATTCTGCCATCTTTGTATTGTATAGCGTAGAAGTGTGTCGTCGGGTGGTACCAATCATGTACGTTGATTGTCTGCATCTCATTTCTTGATGGAGCATGCATGTCAATTTCGGCTTCCAAGTGCGAGAGTATCCAGGCCTGCAGTTCCTCTTCAGAGTCGTTCTCGGCTTTGTCGTTATCCTCGAGCACAACACCGCTATCTTTGGAAGCAACGGTAGGACTCCTGATGCCCTTCCGGCACTCAGGGCATGTGTACTCATCGATCGAGGCTCCTTCTTCTTGCGAGACGCCGACACAGTCGCCATGGAACCATTCGTTGCAGCTATCACAGCCAATCATGAAGCCTCGATCAGGTCCGCGACATACACAGTATGTTCCTTCTTCTGCGCGGTCTGCCTTAGGTTCCTCTGATGCGCAAGGAGAGTCTTTCGGTCGGTCCTGTAATGTACCATCTTTCGCCATATTGACCAATTTTGCATATTCTTCTACAGCCTTGTTGTCACCCCCTGAAGCGCTTTTCATCTTCTTGAAATCGACAAAGGCATGAAAACGTACTCCATTGGCGAGAAGTGTTAGTGAAGAGTCATTGTTCTTGTCGCGGAAGAAATCAAGAACGTGAGCAGGCTTCGTCCTGCGCCCTGCTGAAGCCGACATTAGGTATGAGATATGTTATGATCCAGGAAGAAGAGGAAGGTTTTGATAACAAGCAATGCAGTAGAGAGTAAACAGTATAGAGAGATCTTTTTCTGCTAAATCAATGACAGTACGAGACACGCGACCTTTAAGAACAAACCACTTTACGCGCTGACCTACCGTGAGCATCTCGCGCTCGTCATTGATATCATTTTCTCAAATCGACACATCAAAGGCGTCATGGTTCCTGATCTGCGGAAAGAAAATCGATATGACTTCCCGATCGGGTATCGTAAGTGCAAGATTAGGTTTGAGACTTGGCGAGATCTGATCTCGCGAACATGTCATCGTCGTGATTCTCCCAGCCACCCGATGCATGCTGTTTCTGTTGTTTACACAACTTCTGCTATTCTTCTCGGACGACAATCAGAAGCTGATAGTAAGCTACAGAGCGACACAATCGTCTTCTCAATAGAGTCGAGCCCAAGAAAGACCAGCAGGATGACGAAACTAGTGAATATCTCCCGAGTCCTGAGACGTTGGTCAAAGTCTATGTTCTGTGGTACATATTGACTTTGATGGAAAACTGCTCCATCAGCCAATAGCAGCTCAGCTAGCTTATCTTCATTGGTCTAGTGGTCATGATTTCCGCTTGTCAAGAGTAACATCTCGTCAAGCGCGGGAGACCAGGGTTCGATTCCCTGATGGAGAGGACATTCTTTTGGCTTCTTTTTGGTCTTTGACTGGACATCATGCCTACTAATCACAGAGCTTCTAGCGGCGTGAGCGCTGGTGAAGTTCTGGCCTTTGTTGTGCTAGTGTGGTAAGGGTGATGGAGATGTTGTCTTCTTTTACTTGCAAATAGTTGAATAGGTATGCTAAGAGGCTACCGTCTCTTTTTGCTTGTAGTAGTTAGCAGACCTGGATTTATTGCCTAACAAGCTGTTAAGTATTCTTCTCTGAGCATGGCTTGATTTTGTGATTGTGTCAATTCCATCGAGGGTACGCTTGCATCATAGCCGATATATTCTGAGGTTCGACTTGAAGTTCTACGAATACCTTGAAACCAGCCTATCAGCCAACAACAACACTATTCGCATTGCCTATGTGCTTGATCGTATGGATAATAAGTCCATTGACCCCCCTGAGCTATGTAAACATTCATTGGTCAGTGCAATTGCCTGATTTACATATTGACATACGTTCGGATGGTTGAAGCTTGGGTGACCCTGCCCTTCTCCTTCCAGCTACGACACCCATTCTCAGACATCCATGCCGCTCCAACCGTTATCCTTCAATAGCTACTGATCCGGTACCGTTAGGGTTGACTCAATCATGTGCAAGTGTCAGTTGTGCAGAATTCCGCTTCTCGCCTTACCTTTACCAAGGTCTTGTGATGATTGAATATAGGTCAGTAGACTAATATCGCTTGTGAGCACTTTCGATCTCACATGCAGTACGAAGAGACTTTGCAACCTAGGTAAATTGACAAGTCTGGTACTCCATCTGTCATTCGGTTGACGTATAGATGGAGTATCGTTGCTTGTTAGGAGTTTCTTACGGAGAATGGTTACTTGACGCGTGCTCACAAAGGTCAATCACCACTAGCACGCCTTTCTAGGCGACAACTCAGCTCGTCTAAGAGCAAAAGTAGAAGGGAGCGACAAGTCTACCAGTTGACAAAGGCAGAGAACGTGCGTAGTCTGACATTTCCACATGACCTGCAGCTGTGTGTACTTCATTCGGGCGTTGCGCCTCAGCCTGCGACGACGACTCTCCTTCTTCCAACGGCCATGTACCTCGAGTCGAATACTGCTAGCACATGCCGACGCGTTATACGCCAAAGACATGGCATACAATGATGGGTGAAGAGTAAATTAAAAACTCCTTCTCCAGGCCAGGATTGGCTGCAGAAAGTTGGCATGAAGACGTCACTTCCAAGCGCTGGTGTTGTTTCGTCTCGGCTTTGGGTGAGTCTGCTCTTAAGAGTATTTACGACAACACACCAGACACAAAAACGCTGTATATAAGGGAAGGTAAATCTCGTCTGTTCGTATGCTTTTTCTCCCATAATCTATTCCTTCATCTCGTTTCTGCAAGCCTCCGTCATGGTAGCATCTCTCCCCTTCAAGCTTGTCAACGACACCAATTCGGACAACGTCTGGGCCTATATCACAGGCATCAACATTGCTGATGGAAGACGTGTGCTGTTACAAGCAGACGGAAAAACTCTCTACTTTCCGGAGAATCCGCCTGCGATTGGATCGCAGCTAGCTGAAGACTGCGCCATACCACTTGGAAGTCCAGGAAACTCTGTCACAGCTACTGTACCTCAGATTGCTGGTGGCCGTGTATGGTTTTCAATCGACAGCAAGCTAACTTTCCTGTTGAACCCTGGGCCAGCTCTCGTCGAGCCTTCTGTCCTGAACCTTAGCGATCCGAACGCAAAGGTGAATTTTGGATTCTGCGAATTCACGCTGAACGACGCCCAGCTGTACGCGAATATCAGTTATGTTGACTTTGTGTCCAACGCTCCCATCGCCATCACTCTAGAGAACTCGGCTGGGACAATACAGCATGTATCAGGCATGCCTGCAAATGGTCTTGAAGGAGTGTGCGCCGATATGAGGGCTCAGGCACAGAAAGACGGAAAACCATGGGACAAACTGATCGTTCAGGAAAATGGACAAGATTTCCGTGTTCTCAACCCATCTCATGGTGATGCTGTTGGAGCAAGTTTTGCAGGATATTACGAGCCATATGTCGACGAAGTCTGGAATTATTACAGCACTGACTCCAGAAACTTTACGCTCAACACTCAGGCAGGTCCTGGTGTCCTTGATGGCAAGGTCTCGAACGATCAACTGCTCATTGGCCAGGAAGCATTTGAGAAACCAAGCACAGCAGACATTTTTGGATGTAACAGTGGTCCCTTCACTACCGGATCAGACGCGACTCGCAACGCCATCATCCCTCGTCTTGCCGCTGGCTTCGTGCGTACTACCCTGGTGTCTCAGACTCAACAGCCATCGGACCCGTCCACCTACTACCAGACCGATCCCACTGACCACTACTGTCGTATTGTGCACGAGCACAACCTCGACAAGAAGGGCTATGGGTTTGCGTACGATGATGTGCAGCCAGACGGTGGAGAAGACCAGTCGGGCAAAGTCAACGATGGTTCACCAGCTCTTTTCACGATCGCTGTAGGAGGCCAACATGCATACACCGGAAACACACCTCCCGCTTCAACTAGCACAGTCATAGAAGAAGAGGCCAAGCCTGCGCCCGTGGCTGATTCTGCTCCTGCTCCTCAAGAGAACGGACAGCAACAGCCAATGCAAGAAAGCCGTCCACCAGTTCCGCAGCGCAAGAGCAGTGGACTTCGTGGAAAGCTCAGTGGCTGGAAGAAGAAGTTCTTACAGTAGAACCCAAGAACATGAATATCTAGGCCGACGCTACCTTTTTTGATACCACATTCTGTACAGATTGCATACTTTTAGTTGTTTTCAAATTCACCTATTATCAAGCATAAGCTTATGATTTACGTGCATTCAGTGATGCTCAAGTATCCCCTCCTCGTGCGCCAAAGGACATGACACGTGCATTTATAGCAACTTCGAGAAGTAGCCGAGTGAGAGTGAAAGTGTGAGTGCGTGTGAGAGCGTGAATCTGAATGAGGCTGGTGTTGATGAGCATGGGGAGTCTTGGCACGACGGAAACGCGAACTGAATGTTTGGCAGCTCCAACCGATTCTGGTCACGATCGCATACCAATTCTTCCAGGAAACACACGAGAGTAGCCTTAACGCACTGCTATCCATCAGTTGCAGACACTCCCATAATCACTTGCACTGCTAGAGGGAGCAACCACAATGGCGCCCGTAACAAGGAAAACCGTCAGCTCTGGCGCATTCAAGCCCGTCCATCGCAAGGTACAACCACAAGCTATTATTTGCGCGCTAGCTCTAATCTGTCTTTGCAATGTACAGGGCTCTCAGACCAACACAAACTCCTTCGCCGATGTTACTCGCACAAATGGCTACTCGACTTCACAGGTGCATTTTCCTGTTGCTCTCTCTGCCAAAACCCGACCACTAACTTCATCTCTCCAGAACTCCGCCAGCAACGGCAGCGCCCTCGTACCTACCAGTCAACTCATCGACCAGATCAATCCCTTGCGCGACATGGCAGATCGCGTCGGCCGCGAAGTCGACCACTTTGCAGAAACCCTCGACAAATTCAACTCTCGTCTACATGGTCAGGATGCCTACCGTACTGCCATCGACCTCACTCTAGAGTACAAGGACTTCGCAAGTACTATGGTCAAGAAGTTGAAGAAGCGCCACGATGCTCAGCGCGTCAACGAGATGAAGAACGAATTTGGCAAGAGGATCACCCAATCTCCCATCAGAAATTCTAGCCTTTCTGGCGCAGTAGGTCCTGTCACTCACAACGATGGCGACGAAGACATTCCCGCCCAAACTTCGCTCGACACGCTGAGACAATGGCAAACCGAACTCGACACCTGGGAGCTATTCCGCATCATGCTCGAACTACGATACTCGCCTGAGAAACAGGCTCGCCAGCAAGAGAAGGAAGCAAGACTAGCAGACTTGGGCACACCAAATACATACACATCAGACTCTGACATCTGGGAACGTTTTGCGCTGGACAACGATTCAGCCAGAGAGCGACATCTAGTCCTCAAATGGCTACAAGGAGCCGCCAATCACGGCGAAAGTGACATTGAGGCCATTGCTGAAGAGTTGGAGAAGAAATCGGGCAGAGGAACAGGCATCTGGTTCAATGGCTGGATGGAGACCCGTGAGAGAATCAAAGGAACGAAAAGAATGCGCGTCTTTTCAACCGCCTCATCCGATATGCTCGACGTGAAGCGCACTCACAGCAATGAGCCACTAGTATCTTCTCTGGATCCGGACGCACCGACTCGTCAATACCGTGTTTTGGAAAAGGCAGACGAATATTCAGAAAGAGCACTTTGGATGACTTGCTGGGAGATGTTAAGGCGTGGCCGCTCATGGAACGACATCTGCCAGTGGTGCTCTGAACACAACCAAAGCTGGCGTGCTGTAAGCATGGCAGTTTCTGCCGACTCTGATGTCGACATGGCTCTGCCGGGTGGCTCGGCTGGTTCGCTTTGGCGTCGCATGTGCTATGCCCTGACACAGCAAACTGGTCTGGACGAGTATGAGGCTGCTGTCTATGGTGTGCTCAGTGGTGACCTAGAATCGGTCAAGCGTGTGTGCCAGAGCTGGGATGACTACATCTTCGCCCATTACAACTCCCTTCTGATCGGGCAGCTGGAGGAATATCTGCAGAAGAGCTTCCCCGAGAAGTTTGCATCTGGTACAGCCACAAAGTTCTCGCTCTTCGACTCTCTTAGGCACCACGGCGACCAACAGGATGTTGCTCGAAACTTGATTAGGCGTCTCAACGAGCAATCTTCCACCTCGCAAGAGGCCAGGAAGCCTCTCAAGTTGCTGCAAGGCA
Organism: Aureobasidium sp. EXF-3400; assembly: GCA_024195585.1. NCBI lineage: Eukaryota > Fungi > Ascomycota > Dothideomycetes > Dothideales > Saccotheciaceae > Aureobasidium > Aureobasidium sp. EXF-3400. The sequence goes on from SWBL01000112.1 coordinate 79,311, forward strand.
GTCTCATTGCTGACAATTTCGCCGACTTGTGTAAGAATCTTGCGACAGCAATCTCGGACGCTGCCTGGTACCAAACCACTTCGACCACTATAGTTCCCTTGCGTACGGCCGTCTCTCCAGACTCTCAACGAGAGAGCGTCATATTCAATGATTACGATGCTCTACGTATTGTTACCCACATGGTTCTGATGCTACGTGAATTCCACGAGCCTCTTTCAGACACCAAGTCCGACCCTGAAGCGCTTGACAACATCATTGCTGCTTACATTCAACTTCTGCGTGCGGCTGGCAGATGGGAACTCACATCAGTCTACGCATCGAGAATGTCGCCTACTCGTGGTACCAAATCACTCGCACAGACCATGACCGACGTACAAGACCTGCAGGAGAAAATGCACTTTACCAGGCTCATGTCGACCTACGGCATTGATCCTGTTGCTGTCTTGACCGAACAAGCCAAGTATCTCATGGAAGAAGTTCTCCCCAAAAAGCCTGCTGGACAGGAGAATCTGAAGATCATCGAGAATACCAAGGAAGATCTTTATCCTGGTCAAAGGATCAAGTTGAACTTTGTGGAAGAAGGAAAAGGTGGCGAGGGTATTGCCGACCACCTCGCTGTTTTCCATCTCATGGAGGGCCATTGGGAAGTCTCCTTCCAAACACTGGCATATGCTTGCAGGAAGCTGCTGCGTAAGTCGCGAACGCTCGTTGAAACCAATTCATCATGCTAACAATTTTCAGTCAATGGTTGCTTCCAAGAGGCATCCCGCTTGGTTGATCAACTGTCTTTCGAGCTACTGTGTACAGCAAAATCAAGGCCGCTCCTTGGGACATCGGTCAATGTAATGGATCGCGAAGAAACTGCATTGCTCCCTCAAGATGCCGAACATGCAGCAAAGTTACGTGTCCTTCAAAGACAATGCAGAGGATACTATGAGCTCAGTCTGTTGGTCAAGGCTGTTGATGCCCTCAATGCTTGGAGGACGGTGGAACATGACTATGCCACGTGAGTATTGACGATTCTGCCATTGTATAGCCCTACTAACTGCGCATCTAGTAAGGTTCCACGACCCAGTTCACTGCCGGCCAAGGTCAAGACAACCTTTGAGGATACTTGTGCTGCGATTGAGCCTGTGCTGAGTGGCATCCTCATGCACGCGAAAGATGGTACGCAAATAATCCATGATCCAGAAGCAAGAGCTCAACTGACTTCAAAGCAGACGACGAAGCCGCAGACTTGGCCAAGATTCGTAACTGGTACCTGCCCGAGGTTGTCCTCGCATACAACACGGTGCTCTGCGCAGGCGCTCACATGATCAGCCGCGATCATCTCTTGAGGAGTATGGAACTGGCAAACGATGTTGCCAACGACAAGACGGGTCTGGCTGAGTGCTTTATGGAGTCTCGACGTATGCGCGAGCTGGTCGTTGCGTTCGCACAGTCCAGTGAGACTATGCTGAAGTTGAACGAGATGAACCAGGGCAAGCGCGAGAGGAAGAACAAGGCAGGCAAGAACCTTGACATCTGGGAGATCAAGGCGTGACCCACCGTCACCGAGCAGGGCGTGTATGTTGAACAAGAACTGAGTACATGACTGTCATTATCAGAGAGTGATGGCTCATCGTGTGCCAGACTCTTTGACAAGAAGGAGCCCTGAAGATCTGAAACACACGGAAGGTGGGGCTGAAGCTCAAACGTGGGGTAATTTACTGTAGCTTCTGCAATGATGGCATCTGACGAGTTCACGCCCTTGCAGAGACAACAATAGCGGAGCACAGATTACGACACATTTTGAGATTCATCACCATTCTCACATAAGCGTCGGACTATATAATACAAAGCCCTCGATCGCACGAAACATAGATCAATCACAGCGTTCATCATCAGCTTCAGCGTTCTTCACTTGGCCATCTTCAAAGCACGATTGACCATTGATCATGTCAAAAACAATCGAAGACAATGGCTGGACTGCAGTTCCAAGAAGCCTCGAGAAGTTACTCGCCAACCGCAAGAACCCCAAGTCAAAGGCAACACCGCTTCGAGTCGAGGACATGCCATTGCCCAACAGTCCTGTCGTGGATCTTACTCTGAAACATGCAAGAGATCACTTGCCAAAGCAGACTTTCAGCCACAGCATGCGCGTCTACTACTACGGTACGTTAATGGACCATTGCAACATCACTCAACGCTGTCAAGGCGTCACACAACACGACAACCACTGACATAATGACATACACAGGCCAAGCAATTGCCATGCAGCACTTTCCCGAATGGCGCTACAGCCCAGAAACATACCTGCTCGCCAGTCTCCTGCACGATATCGGCACTACAGACGCAAACATGTCTTCCACACAGCTGAGCTTCGAATTTCAAGGCGGCATCCAAGCACTGAATCTATTGATCCAGAACGGCGCACCTCAATCAACTGCCGAATCCGTGTGCGAGACCATCATCAGACACCAGGATGTTGGCGACACTGGCAACATTACCACTTTGACTGCTGTGATACACTTTGCCACGTTACTCGACAATGCCGGTGCGAACCCAGAATTGGTGCACAAGGACACAATTGAGAGTGTTGTCAAGGCCTGGCCTAGAGAAGGTTGGACTGGATGCTTTGCTGCTACTGTCAGGAAGGAGACGGAACTCAAGCCATGGTCACACACGACAAAGATTGAGGGCTTTGCTGAAAAGGTAGAAGCGAACGAAACGATGCGTCCCTATGACTAAAGAGGATGGTCGAATACGATGTTACAAATTGATGACTCTGATGCTTCTGGAGGTACTTGTATACTCATGGAGTATGATTGGTTTGCTGGATGCTGACTGAGATAATGACAGAGAGAACGCTCTGTTACTCGGAAGTATTGTGTATTTTGTAGCTACACATATTGATCCTCGCCATTTTGGTTGGATCGATAGAAGAATGGAAAGATAAGGCTATATATACATTAACTTGAGAGCTTGACATTTGCTCAAGTATATGGTAGAAGATCGGATGTTTTTAGAAGGAGAGACCAGAAGAGCAAAGAACGCCAGTCGTGTATGCGATGATAATGGTTTAGTTGACAAAAGAAAAGAGAAAAAGGAAATGATCATGATCTCGGGGCGGGCTTCTTGACGCTCAACTCGACTTTGCTGTACCATGCAGCACCGAGAAGAGTGACCAGCATACCGGCTCCGTTCTCGGGTCCGACGCGGACGTTGAAGAGAACGATGCCGAGAAGAATTGTAAGGCATTGCTTGAGGTTGCCGCAGACGCTCAATGTCAGGGCACCAGCGAGCTTGTTTGTTTGGAAGGAAGTGACGTTGAGCATGAAGGCAAGGATGCCGTTTCCGAGCAGAGCGAGAACGACTGAAGAGCTAAGACCACCCTCGGCGGCGAACTTGCCGAAGCTGGCGACTTCTCCGGTGCAGTATGCGTAGACGAGCGATTGAGCGGCGGCGAGGGGAGACATGCGCAGGAGGAGTTCGAGGGCGGGAAGCTTGAGGCTACCGGTCAGGAGGCGGTTGGTTGCGACGGTCTAATCAGGCTGTCAGTAAAGATACGAATGCATTCAAGTCGAGATGTGGGATCCTACCTTGATGGCAGCAAGGAAGACACCGAGGAAGGTGAGGGATGCGCCCATAAGAGAAAAGTAGTAGTCGCCGTATGTGCTAAGTCCAACACCGAGAACAATGGGGATCAAAGCCATGTATGTAGCCTTTGCGTAGGAGCGGCCGTAGAACCAGCGGTAGATCAGAACGGTTGCGACGGGGCAAGTCGAGCGGGCGATTTGGTGGAAAGGAACCGAGACCATCTCAAGAGAGACGTTGGAGATGGCAATGTTGATGGTGAAGAGGACAGAGAAAGCCACCAGGACATAGTTGTCTTGTCGTGTGAGGTACGAGAGCTTGATGTGGCCTGCGAGCAGGAGCGCGTAGCATCCGACCGCCGCGCATGTAGCGTGTAATGTGGTCATGAGCCATGGGAAGGCGAACTTGTCGAGGACGGCCTTGTTGTATAGCGTGAGGCCCAGGTTCATGGCGAAGTATAATCCAAGACAGATCATCTTGACCCGAGTCGACACGAGGTATTCGGCGCCTTCCTGTGCGCTCTTTGCTTGTGTCTGTTCCTCGACTATCGCCTGCTTCTCGACGTCGTCATGGTCGCTCAGCAGCTTCTGGCGCTGCTGATCTTCATGGTAGTCGCTAAACTCGGACTCGTCCATGGACGATTGTGGTTGCTTCTCGGAGATGGAAGCCATGACTGTAGTGGTTTGTAGTTAGGGAGAACAAGGTATGCGGCAAAGTCAAAAGGAATGAAGCAACGAATGAGTTTGGGGAAACAAGTTGGATGCGATGCGGGCCCGGTACGAGGGACGATGTAATACGAAAGTTTCTCGCAAGCCTCAGACAGTTTACCCAAGCTAATATATCATCAGATAACCGCCTTCAGACCTACGTAGTCATGTCGTGCGAAGGGGCCGCATGCAGCCGCCCCTCTCTAAAAGCGTTCTTTGCCAAGCGTGTGATCGCAGCAGAACATGCTACAAACCAGGCCTCTCACCAAGCCCAAGTCGACTGTTAACAAGGGGCTAATTAGCATTCATTTCTTGAATGGGGAACAAGGCCATCTAGTCCAACGTCCTGTCACCTTCCGGCTGACACCGTTTCACAAATTCTCGACCGTTGTATCCCAACTCAGCTATATGTTATTGTCCGTTGGAAAGGAGTTGCACCATGACTACAAAACCATCGACACCCCAGTGGCCAAGAAGTGAAGGATCGGCACACGGAAAATATCTTGACATCGCCTATCATGGTGGGGTCTGTGGAGATTGCGCCAAAGCACAAGGGCACCAAGGGTTTTGTTTGAGAAATCGTCTTCTCTTCCGCCTTCCGAAAGTCAACCGCGAGATCGGCATCCTCACGTGTGCTGGAGAGTTAAAACCCCTATCAATATATCAAAACGTTCGTATCGAGGATCCTACAAGCTCAGCTGCCCACCCACCTGGAGCTGAAGCAAAATCACACAATCCCTCCACCATGGATGAAACGCGCAATGAATCGATTTACGTCCAGTCCACGTATGCATCCGGGGTTTCGGTCTTGTCAATGCCGCGACCGGAAAATAGGCAATCCTATCCACTATCTGCAGAACGCCACCAGGCTTGGGGCGTTCGTGGCTGCATCCATCCCGAGAGCTAATCAGAGCCACTTCAGATTGCTGGGTAAATACAAACATGAATACGCATGTTTGACCGACTGCAAGCGGCAGTTGGCAATTCGCATTCTTCGGGTCCTCGGCATAATCATGAGCATGGATCTTGAGTTCCTGAGCTGCATCACCATATCTGATCGCATAGCAAACCATGCCCAGCCAGGTTTGTGCTAGGATGTTCCGTAGCGATGCAGTACCATTATGCAAGCTACGAAAATGCAGAGATTGGTCCAAACCAGACATGGATGTAAGTTGACGAAAGCTGGGCGATCGACAAGTCAACAAATGTTTCTCGTTCGCTGACGGCACCGCATATCCTTGCAAGTACACCTATACGCGTCACGCACCTTGAATAAACGTGACAAAGATTGCAGTTAGGTACTTCGAGCGCATGGCGCTGATCAGAATCATCAGATTGATCGGATATTACAAGAACGTGTGTATAGACATGATGAAACCCACCCAACCAAACTCCCAGCAGCGCTGTCTAGTTTTAAAACCATGCCGTGATCATGTCCCAAGAAGGAAATAGTAAAAAGGAATGCCAGAATCCTTTGTAGATTATCATTGGAACGAGTTGCCTCTGCCGATGCATTCGACGCGGAAGCCCAACCGTTGCAACTTGCCAGCGTCAATCACTCTACGGCCGTCAAAAACGAATGCTGGACGTTCCATAATGTCGAAGATCTGTTCCCAATCGACCTTGGCGTTTTGTGCTTCGGCGTGCTTGAGAGCGGTTTTGGGGTTGTAGCGTTCGCGTGCAGATTTGTCCGCAGGTGTCATCTCCATTTCGTTGTCAGAGGAGTGCTCTGAAGCGACAGGACTGGGCAACAATTGTTGAGCGTTCTCAGTACCAGTCTTCTTGGCAGGGACAACATCCTTGTTGGAGAACTCGTCCCACTCGGTGAGGACAATGACGGCGTGAGACTCGGAAGCACAGTCGTATGGGTTCTTCGCGATCGAAACGTACTTCTCAACATCATCAATGTGGCATCCGCTGATGTCGAGCTCCTCCCAGATTTGTGCCTTTGTGACTTGAGGGTCGTAAATGCAGACCTTGGCTTGCTCGGCGATAAGATCCTTGACAACGGAGATGGCAGCGCTCTCACGAGTATCGGCAGTGTTCTTCTTGTATGAGAAACCGTAAACGGCAATCTTCTTGCCAGTCAGAGTTCCATATAGTGTTGAAATGATGCGCTTAGTGAAGCGAGACTTCTGCCATTCGTTGATAGCGACAACAGACTGCCAGTAAGCGGCGACCTCGGGGAGATGCAATGTTTCGGCCATGTATGAAAGGTTGAGCACATCCTTGCGGAAACAGGAACCACCGAATCCGACTGAGGCTTGCAGCATGCGCGAGCCGATTCTACTGTCCAGACCTGCGGCATATGCAATCTCGCCAACATCGGCACCAGTAGCCTCGCAGATTGCGCTCAGAGCGTTGATACTGCTGATACGCTGAGCCAGCAATGCGTTGGCAGCGAGCTTGGCGAGCTCCGATGACCAGATGTTTGTCTTCAAGATGTTCTCCTTGGGGACCCAACTGCCGTATAGGTCTGCCAGGACCTCTGCTGCCTCAAGACCGCTGGGTGTTTGCATAGAACCGATCAGGATACGGTCTGGTCTCATGAGATCGGCCACAGCGGTACCCTCAGCCAAGAACTCTGGGTTCGACAGAATCTCGAAGTTGAGGCCGGGCCTGCCAATGGCCTTGAGAATCTCTCTCATGTTGGCAGCAGTTCTGCAGGGAACAGTGCTCTTCTCAACGATGATGGTGTCTTTCTCAGCCTCGGCGGCGATCATGCGAGTGGCAGATTCGAAGTAGGCCATGTTAGGTGCCTTGCCAGCACCAATACCGGCGGTCTTTGTAGGGGTGTTGACACAGATGAAGACAATGTCGGCACGCTTGATGGTGCCTCTGACATCGGTGGTGAAGAAGAGGTTCTGAGGGCGGACTTCAGCATCACGCGCCTCCTTGACGACGGGAAGGAGACCAGGCTCGTAGATGGGGAGGGCGTCCGAGTTCCATGCTGCGATGCGGGTTTCGCTCAAGTCGACAACGCTGACCTCGACGTCAGGATTCTTGAGGGCAAGAACAGCACCACTGGGGCCACCCTGTGATATAGGAAGTCTTGTTAGCCTTGGTCGGCAGATGGTCTCGTGGCAGCTCGTATTCAAATAAGATTAACTTACGACAAAGCCGGCGCCAATGAAGCAAACACTCTTCACAGGACCCATCATGTAATGTGCTAATTCGAGGTTTGAAAGAATGTGAGAAAGTGAGAGAGATTGATGAAGGAGAGTTTATTCGAAGCACAATGTAAACACTAAGTTAAGTAGTTCTTGGGCAATCATGGACTGACACAAGATGGTTAAGGAGATCCCTCGCTTCAATAATCGGCCTTAGCCGAGAGAATCTGCAGGGGACGGACGCCGTTTTAGGATCAACCCTGTACAAATAATATAGACGCCCGCGGCGGGACAAGATTCCTTCACCCGTTGGTAAAAGGAGAAGCTGGGCATAATAAACGTTTGACTGCATTCTTGCTCACCACGCGACTCACTGATGCAGGATCCGACGGCACGCCAAAGCCGTCTTGTCAGACGACCTTTCAGTTACTGTATTACACCCAAGCTATCAAATGGCAAGGTTCATCTCGTATCATCGTACCTGTACCTTGGCTAAGCCTTGGTTCCTTGGAACTAGTCCCGAGGGCTCAAGATCGGTTGCCGGGACCTGGTGATGTGGACCATTCATGTAGAAAGTCCGTCTTGGAGTCTGACTCGTCAGTCTTGGCCGACCCTTGGCGTACAACGTTAGCGTCTCCTTTTATCTCCAGTGCTTAAGCGCTAAAGACCGTCAGGCTTCAGCTGCATCTTGTCAGTAGGGACAGTGTCCACATCACTGTTCGACCTCTATAGTGCTATGTAATCGCACGATAAGGGAGCCCCTGTCAGCTTCTACGCGATCGTTCTTGACAAGTTGACAAGTACCACTTGGGTTATCCACAATCCGCCAGTACCCGATTCAGAGAACTTTGATCCCTTGCATCCTATCCAACTCTTCATGCGCCTGTGAGAGTGCGCGTCCTTCTTTTTTTGTTTTACTGTTACCATGGCTCTCTCCTCGCTGTCCAGGTCCGACATGTCATTCAGTGATATGGGTCGCTCCATCTTAAGACCGAGGTGGATTTTTGGTTTCGCTGTCGTCCTCGTAACCTTAATCACACTGTTTACACACACGGCATCTCACTCTGTCAGCGGTCTGGTCGGTTCCATCAGTACTTCAGTAAGTGCCCTGCACACTCACCACGACACTTGAATTCTGACCACGCTACCAGAAACCCTCAACCTCCACAACCTCCACATCGTCAACCGCCAATGGCAAGGCTGGTCTCCACTACCTTATCCCTGCAACAAGTAGCAACAGAGACTTCTGCAAGCTTCTCCTCTCCTCCACCATCCTCGACTACCCCACTCCCGTCTTGATCAACTGGGGCGCTCATGAAGAGGCCAATCCGTACAAGCAGCATCTTGCCAAAGTCGAGACTCTGCTTGCTTACATGAAGAGGCTGAAGCCCATCAGCAAGGAAGATGATTTGGTCCTCATTCTGGACGGCTACGACGTCTGGTTCCAATTGCGACCAGATGTTCTGCTCAAGAGATATTTCGAAATGAACGCAAACCTCGACCAGCGAACCATTCAGGCATTTGGTCAAGACGCTTTCGACAAGGGTGATCACCGTACCACCGTCATTTTCGGTCCAGACAAGATCTGTTGGCCCATCGACTTCAGTCGCCCCGCCTGCTGGGCCGTTCCTCATACTGGTCTCTCCCCGACCGCTTTTGGCCCTGAAGAGAATGATTTCAGAGAGACACACAATGAGCCTAGATGGTTGAATTCGGGAACAATCATGGGACCTATCCAGGACATGATTGACGTATTCCAAGCTACCCTCGACCTTATCCACTACAACCACACCACAGACTCGGATCAGTTCTACTTTGCCAATGTATTTGGTGATCAAGAGTTTGCTCGTCTGTCTCTGGACCAAGACATTCTCGAGAAACAATCCAAGGAGAGGTATAGAGAGGAGTTCCAACAGGAAGAAGATCCTCCGCGTCAGATTCCTGAACTCCACGAAGGGCAGAGAACCGAGTATCACATTGGCATCGACTACTTCTCGGCCATGTTCCAAACTTTGGCTTTCTACAAACAATTCCTAGCCTGGATTCGTCCAAGTGACTCGTGGGCAACCATAACGAACGACGCCGGTGATGTTTCTCAAGAGAGATACGGATTCAAGGTGGCAGAGGATATTTCTTCTTCACTCGCACCCTTCGCCGCGTTCGATGCCTCGCCACCTTTATCCAACAGCTCGGTGGATTACCCTAAGTCCTGGGAAGACGTTAGTCTTTGCGTCAACACAGTCACTGATCTGGCCCCCGTCACTTTGCACTTTACTGGTGAGAAGGCTTTGCGCGAGTTATGGTGGGACAAGCTATGGTTCTATGAAGACGCTGAAGAACTTCGCAAAGCTAGCTTGAGACTACCCGACCGGCCTATTAGCGAGGAACCTATTGCAGGCAAGACGTGGTACAAGATTGAATCCAATGATCCAGAGGCAGGAAAAGGAGGAGCATGGGCTGACAATGGTGGTTGGCACTCATGGACGAGTCTGTGCAAGACATATGAGGATCAAATTTTCCCTCGAAAAACATTTAAGAAGAAGGGGCCTCATCAGCACTCGTAGAGACTGATTGTTGTCCTGGAGTTCATACAAAAATAATACATCTTTAATGCACCAAATAATCTCAGGTGACTACCTACCCAATTTGGTTTGTGACCTGCGTGCGTAAAAGAGGAACATGTCTCTAGGATTTCGGTCCCTCTTCCGATGCTCGGGTTCCGCTATGTACTATTGGGGCTCTCCGTAACGGCGTTCCTATTAAAAGGTGGCTTTTTCAGCTGGAAGGGCAGCATACATGGATAGACTATGCATAATCGGAGAGAACGGGCGCTGCAAGCTGGCAATTTTGTTAGCGAGTATGGCGAAAACCCTTTTTAAGGGGTTCCCAACCTGTAGGCTTACCCTGGTTATTTCATTTTGTGGCCGCACGGCTCATGAGTACTCGGCGCTCGCAGGAAGCGTCGACTCGCCCGCGCGCCGTTTTTACTAGGTACACTGATCTATTACTTAGGGAGTCAGGTTTGCACATGCGCGCGAAACACAAGTTGTCCTGACTCTCTTTACAACAAGACCGCCGTCCAGGGGTTCTGTGAATTTCTTCCGTCTTTTGCTTGCGATATCCATTCTTTTGCTCTATCTCGGCTGGTTTCTTTGTTCTCGGATTTTCGACCCCTTCGTGACGACCGCCTCACGATGTCCGTTCAAGGTGTCGTGAATAAGCTCAAGCAAAGCTTGTGGCAAGGTAGTGGTCCAAATTATGAAAGGGTTGATCACCTTGAAGATGGTTTCGAAAAAGAGCACACCACCAACAAAAGGCGATCTACACGACATGCCAAACCGGTGATCATAATCCTTGGGTCTTTACTCGCCATTTTTCTATTTCTATCTTCGGTATGTGACTTCGCATCCTTCTGATATTTTCTTCCGACCAATCTAACAATATAGGGTGGCCATGGCTCTGCCAAAACCATCATTTCCTCCAAGGAGACATTGTTACCACCAGCTTACCTCCGGATGCTTTTCCCGCTGAGGTATGCTGATGCCAATTATTGCAAAACTGTTCTTAGTACCGCCATCCTGAACTATCCGGAGCCAATGTTGATAGGATTCGCGGGTAAGAAGGAGGAGGAGGAGAAGGACGAAAATGCTGACTCCACTCTGGACTTGGCTCAACGCATTTCTCGCAAGACCAGTATCCTTGGCATCGACAAGCATCTTAGGAACATCTCAACAACTTTCGATGAGGATCTGGTGATTATTGCCGATGGTCTTAACACCTGGTTCCAGTTGCGTCCCCAAACACTTCTTGACCGGTACTTTGAATCGAACAGAAATGCAGATGAGCGCATTAGAAAGGAACTCGGCGTGAATGCTGACGTCCTGAGCATTCGTCAGAAAATCATCTTCGGTGCTCAAAGAGATTGCTCGCCTTGGAACGCAGAGGATCCAGCTTGCACAGCAGTTCCCGAATCCACACTGCCCAATGACATCTATGGCCCGCAGACTGATGCTGAAGCTGGTGAGGGAAAGGATCCATTCACGAAGCGTCACCCACGATACATCAACTCTGGCTTCGCTATGGGCCCCGTCAAGGAAATGCGTAAGCTCTACGCTGAGGCCGCGAAACGCGTCATGGGTGACCAACATCTCCAAGATGAAGGTAAAGTTCTTGGTCAACTTTTCGCCGAGCAAGAGATGGCTCGTGTATCCTACAAGGCGCCATCGGCCACACTTGGCTCGTGGCTTTCGTCATTCTGGGAGAGTGCCAGCGCAGTTGAGGATAGAAAGGCACAGCAGTTGAGAGAGACTGACCTCTCACGAGAGTACGGAATTGGCTTGGATTATGCTAGTGGACTTGCCTTCGAGGCTGCCCACGCCGACGGCGACATGGAGTTCGTCAAGTTTGGTGACGCGGCATCAGTGCATGCAGCCAACGCTAAGCACGGTATCAGTGATAGCCGAATCAGCCAAATCGCGCCTGATGTTGGTGCATCTCTGCCGCCATTTTGGACCTACAGTCAGGAGATCCTTCCTCCCCGCAACACATCGTGGACAAATGTGTCTCTCCTGACAAATGCCTGGACTGGAGTCACACCCGCTATCATTCAGCACGACACGAACAACTATCGCAGTGGTTCGCAGCGCGAAACATGGTGGGCCCATATGTGGTACCAAAATTATGCGCGCAAGTTGTTCGATGTCCATGTCCAAATGCCTATCGGCCCCGTCGCCATCTCTGGCTACAATGCTTCATCTCGCCGTCAGTGGTGGGGTGATGAAGATTGGAAGGGCGGTGCAAGGAACGAGACCAAGTACTGGTGGAGATATGAGGATGTGTGTGGAGGAACAGAGACCGAAGTCTTCAGAGACAACAAAGGTCCGTGGTACCTTCCATCCAATCATTAGGGGCTGTTCATTGTATCTGCACTTGTAATGTTAGAAATCTACATACCGATTTTTTTCACGATCATAGTCTTCCCGAAAACTCTGAAAGCGACTGCACGGATGTCAAGGACGTGGCTTATCACCTCCTGAGTCGCTTGGTATAGTTTTGCAAATTCTAGTTGTTTATATATTTCGTGATCTTACTCCTGCCATTCCTGCGTCTTGTATGACGGCGCCACTGGACTACTGCCATACCATTGAGTAGATGTTGTTGACGCCGAATCGAGGTCGTGTGTGTTGATGCGTAATTTTCTGCTGGTGTCAGGCAGCTCAGTTCGGTGCTCAGCTGGCAGTTCTACACGGCTGCCCTCAGGTAGTTCCAAAATCCGTCCATCGGGGAGTTCGACCAGTATCGTGGCTGGTAATGCAGCTGGCATCTCGACTCGAGCACTATCCGGAAGCTCTGTACGAGAAGAAGAGGTGTCTGGCGCCTCGGCATGTGAGGGCACGTTGGGGACTTCTACTGCAGCTGGAGCTGGTAAGGTAGTGTCCTGTAGCCCAATAGCATCTGGTTCAGCATTAGGCTCGATGGACTCTGTCTTCGAACCAGCATCGCCGGCCTCAACATCGTTGGAGCTCTCAAGGTTACGCTGTTCTCGTGACATTTGCCGATGAACATGTACTTCCCAGATCTCCAGCAAGAATGGAATACAGTGTAGGATCCCCAAAACCAGGCCAAAGCACCAAGGTATTCAAAAAACCCCTTGTCCTCTACGGGATATCCCATCATAAGGCCAATCGGGGGAATACTGCATATTCACGACCAGGACCGCAACTAGTAGCAAGCCAGTGATGAGGTCCAGAGAAAGCAACCACCCAGGGTTGATAGTGACCTTCCTTCGCAAGAGAAACAAGAACGTGATTGCGATCGCATTGGTCACGAACGATAGCAGTGGCTGTGTCCCATTGTGCTTAGCTCCCATCCCGGACAGAATCAAAAACAGATTACAGTACTTACAGCTACGATGAAAAGCACACTGCCGAGATACATGGTATCGACATCGTAAGCTTCTGACCAATCATTGTATAAGATACCGAACACAATCAAATCTGTCACAGCGGCGACGATGGACAGCCAACGAAGAGCAGACCTCAGGTACCAGTATTTGTTGTAGCCACCCGAGATGTATCGCCATCTAGCAATCCCTTTGGCGTGTCGTATCGGTGTAGTCATCCTGTGAGATCCCAGGTCTCTCGTAATGTGCTTCGTATTCCTGTCTGGCGGCCAATTCTCAAAGGTGTGGAGTAGAGGACGAAAAGGGTGCCCGTGTGCTGAGAAGGAGTCATCAATGCCACATCCGGCATGTACTCACTCTGCCCGGCGCCGTCGCTCTTGCGGCTTGAAGATCTGTTCAAGTGTTTGGGAGCGGGGTGTGTCTCCGATGTTTTGGGAAAAGACCGAAGAAGATCGCAGGAGCGAAGGATCTAGCGCCAAAATCCACCACAACTTTTTTTGAACCAAGGAAAGCAGGAGACAAAATTAGACACATCCATCGACGCGATCGTCGCCATGATTTCTTTTGTACTTCGAGGGACTGCTGCGCCGCAACCCCGAGTGTTATCAAAACTCCAGAACATCTTGCTTTCAGACTTTTCGCTCTGAAGAGGCTAGCAGGCATTCAACCACGATTCTGCAGCTTACGAAGTTCACAGTCATACCTTTCGTGTGAAGGCCACGATGGCTGGACATCGCCTACCACAGAAGGATACTGGCCGAAGGAGCGGGGACCGTACCGTCCCTGCAAAGGCCACGATGGCTGAACATTGCCGGCAGCGAAAGGCGCTTGAGTCGAGAAGTGCGGTGCATATCAGAGCGGCTGGGTGTTAGGGACAACAGAGGGAATCTGTTAGAGAAATTGGGTGCACATCGCCCTTGTGAAGGCCAGGTACTTGGGAGTTGCCAAACGGGCCAGGGACAGAGCTTGCAGGCTGATCCGATGGAGGATCAGCCGTAGTCCACGCGCGTTCAGAAGAAGGCCCTGTTAAGTAGGTCTCCGTCGCTCAAGGCGTTTCTCCTGAGCGAGGTCTATCCATGCCATGCGAGCGAGCGAATACGCGCTGTTGTTTATTCGTTGCCGCTTGGGCTCACGGTGTGAATGAGATTCGCTGGTGCACTGCTACACCGAAGATCTCGGCGAGAACACGTCGAGTCGACCCGAGAGTGTCGCGAGAGATCGTTCATGTCTATACTTGACATATCCCAGGTGCGAAATGTACGCGAAATCGGGTTCTCGGTCTGGCTCTTACCAAGTGCGAATTTGGTAGTGTCCCTAGTGAGGTATGCCGTTTCAGCGAGGAAGCATCGAGTCATCCCGAGGACATTCTGAGGGTAAATTAAGGACTATCCTCTCAATCGTCCGAGTGTAACATGCAGGGAAGGTACAGCCCTCGGAAGTGCAGAGGTGGGTCGGATTTTGGTGATACCGCAGTGAGGCTGGTGTTCTCAGCGAGAGCAGGTCGAGTGGGTCCAAGTATGTTACGAGAAGGTATCAGTGACTCAAGAGAAGATCTAAGTGCAAAATCTATGATTAGATAGGTCCTCGGGCAGAGCAAGTGTAGTCGACTTTGAGTAGTACCGTAGATAAGACTGGTTTTGTTAGCGAGAGCAGGTCGAGTGAGTCCAAATATGTCACGAGAAGTTATCAGTGGTTGTTCTCTTCAAGATTTATGTGCAACATGTATGATTGATCAAGTCCTCGGTCAGAGCATGGGTGGTCGAGTTTTGATGGCGTGGAAGGTAAGGCTTACGATATCGGCGAGAGCGTGTCGAGTGAATCCGAGGATACTGCGAGAAGTCGTCTTATTCACTCATTCATGACCGCTGACGAAGACGAGAGACAGGAAAAAAAGTTCCTCTGCTGTGGTTGGAGGGGGTGTATGAAACATCACTTTCAGGCAGGCGTTGGTTTGAAGCTGTGCTACTGCCAAAAAAAACAAAAAAAAAAAACAGCCTTGCTTCGGCTGGCGTCGATGAAGTATGAACGTGATCTGACCCTCCCAGTGCTGAAGGCTCACATAACATAGCTGTAAAAAGTCACAATATGATGTCCAGGGAGAGACGTTCATCTCAGGGGATCTCAATGGCCACACCCCTGATTCTAAACAATACTGTGCATTTCCATAGTGTACAATAGCACCGTGGGTCATCGTGGGAGATACCGAAGAACATGTAAGCTTAACTGGACTTGTATTCAAATCTACTGGGGTATACAACAACAAAATCCGTCCATTAGAAACCACTTGCGAATTTCTTCTTCAGCCTCTCATACTTTTCGATACTTCCAACACTCTTGTGTACGACACTAATGGCGTACTCGAAATCTTCTTGAGCGACCTTGCTATCTTTACGCTTCAGACAGTGCTGGCCGGCTTGTCGCAAGAGTGATTCAAGGTCAGCACCGGAGTAGCCATTGCACTTCTCATCGCGAGCGATTTCTTCGATACCTGCTGGCCAGACGCCGACTCTGCCGTCTTTAGCTCTGGATTGAATGAGGGCTCTGAGGATCTCAACACGCTCTTCAGTACCAGGAAGGCCGACGTAAATCTTGGTCTCGAGGCGACCAGGGCGCATCATGGCCTCATCAATGATATCAGGTCTGTTTGTTGCTGCGATGACGTAGATGCCAGCGCGATGAGACAAACCATCGAGCTCAGTGAGTAAAGTGTTGACGACACGTGCAGATGCCTCGGAGAGCGAGTCGTCACGACGAGGCACAAGTGCGTCAAGTTCGTCAAAGAATATGACACAAGGCGCAGAGGAGCGGGCGCGGTTGAAGAGCGTACGCACTGCACGTTCCGACTCTCCAACGTACTTGTTGAGGAGTTCTGGACCCTTGACACTGATGAAGTTGGCCTTTGACTCGGCTGCGACTGCTTTGGCAAGCAATGTCTTACCACAACCAGGAGGACCCCAGAGCAAGACACCAGTAGGCGCAGAAATACCAACAGCAGCATACAAATCTGGCGATTTGATGGGTTCCACGATGGCAGTTTGGAGCTCTTCTCTAACGCTTGTGAGTGCACCGATGTCTTCCCAGGTAGTGTCCGGTATCGTTGCAAAGCCTTCACGCTTGGAAGAGGGTGTGATTGTGGGCAAGACAGTTAGGAAAGCTTCCATAGGAATGATTGTCTGCTCGAAACCCTCAGGCTCTTCCATCTCGGTGTTTTTTGCACGGATGACCAGGCGATCCCAGAGTTCGTCAACATTTGGCTCTGAATTATCGTCGAGCTCCATTCCGTCTGTCGTTGCTTCCACTTGCTTGATCAAGGCGTCTTGGTAGCGATCCATGGCCCATGTAGCGGCTTTGCCTACGAGATCTCTCAAATCGGCACCCACAAAACCAGGGGTCATCTTTGCAAGTCTTGGGAAATCGACATCTCCAGAGATGGGAGTGTTTCTTGTTTGTGTGCGTAGGATCTTCTCTCTCATAGGTTCGTTAGGCACACCCATGTTGATTTCTGTATCGAAACGACCACCTCGTCGCAGGGCGGAATCGATGGTGTCCGGTCTGTTGGTGGCAGCGAGTACGATGACAGGCTTGCCGTTGTTCTCCTTGTTATCCAAAGCTAAGCTATCCATGCTGATCAGAAGCTGTGCGACAATACGCTTCTCCATCTGACTTTGCGAGCTTTCGCGCTTGGGAGCGATAACATCGATCTCGTCGATGAAGATCAAACAAGGAGCGTGTTTGCGGGCTTCGTCAAAGCGATCGCGGATTTGTTTTTCAGACTCTCCCGACATGCCTGATACGACTGATGGGCCAGCGATTTCGATGAAGGGAACGCCGAGCTTTGCGGCACTTGCTCTTGCCAGCATGGATTTACCGCATCCAGGAGGACCGTGAAGAAGGATACCGCGAGGAAGGGGGACGTTGAGATCGGCATAGCGTTGGGGACGAAGTAAAGGCAAGGTGAGGAGGTTCATGAGCTGGCGCTTGACATCGTTGACACCACCCAAATCCTCAAGGGCAATTCCAGTGGGTGGAGAGCGATCGATTTCGTCGTTCTTCTCGCGCTTCAGACGTTTCTTCATAGGTTCTCCGTTGGGCTCTCTCTTCTTGATCTCTGTTCCATTCACTGCAGGTGTGCCAGGAGCTGTGGTGGGAGTGGCGATCTTCCAGGAACCAGTAATGCTCTTATTCATGATGTTTGGTTCCTCTTCTCTGGGTGCGGTGTCGACTTCGGCCTCTTCGTCTTCCTGAGCGTCGTCTTCGAGGGTATCAAGGATGCGCTCGAGGCTGTCTTCAAGTGATCGCTTCGGTTTGCGCTTTAGACTAGAATTCGATCGCTGAATGGCTTGATATAGACTGCGCACATCAGGTCGGTTGGTGGGATCCTGGAGCAAATGAGTCACAGCCTGGTAAACTTCGTTGTCCAGACCCTGGCGCAGACGCGAGGAGGGTCTCCCAGGCATGGTGGTGTGAGGGTGTAAGCGATTGTGGGCAGCTTCGAACGAATTGTTGATGGACTTTTTTTCAGGGAGATGGGACGATGTGGGGCAGCGAATGGCCGGGGCACCCAAGTGTTTTCGGGGTCTCAGTGGGATTGTTGACATGTAGTTCACCACTGTACATTTCTACACATACTTTCGGGAATATCACTCAACAAGGGATGGTTTGCGCATATTGAGCCCCTTGACCTCCCCTTGCACTACGCAGAAAAGGCAGCAGTCCAACACGGCACCAGACGATTTCTCTGCGAAAGAAGCTCAGCAGCCGAAGCTTTTCCGAATGACATCAACATATTCACATGCCAATCCGCCATCCACCCCCGAGGGGCACGCGCTCGCTATACAATCTGCGTCCACACTCGCCATATCTTTGCCAACATGGGCAACTCGTCGAG
Organism: Aureobasidium sp. EXF-3400; assembly: GCA_024195585.1. Taxonomy (NCBI): domain Eukaryota; kingdom Fungi; phylum Ascomycota; class Dothideomycetes; order Dothideales; family Saccotheciaceae; genus Aureobasidium; species Aureobasidium sp. EXF-3400. The sequence continues at coordinate 97,494 of SWBL01000112.1, forward strand.
TACACCCAAGATATCCGCCCAGGATAGGTCAGCCACCATGTCCCTGTCCACCGCCACCATCACCCTTCTGACCCCCACCAAAGGGCTATCCTTGACATGAAGAACCAGCGCGACAAGCTACACCAATACCAGAAGCGCATCACCGTCATTACCAACAGAGAGAAAGAAATAGCCAAGGAATGCCTGCGGAATGGAGACAAGCGACGCGCTCTGCTCGCTCTACGGAAGAAAAAATACCAAGAGTCGTTACTCGCCAAAACCGATCAGCAATTGGCTCAACTCGAGACACTCACGAGCGACGTCGAATTTGCCCTTGTACAGAAAGATGTCGTCTTTGGCTTGCAACAAGGCACAAAAGTCTTGAAAGAAATACACAAGGAGATGGGTGGCTTGGAACGCGTTGAGCTCATCTTGGGCGAGAATGAGGAGGCCCAGGCATACCAGAATGCACGTTGCTCCTGTTTCTCAAACAGCTGTGTACGTATACTGACAGTCTTGTAGGAGATTAACGAAATGCTCGGTACGAGGATGACCAATCAAGAGGAAGACGAAGTCGAGGATGAGCTCGAGGCTCTGGCGGCAGAAGCAAACAGGCAGAGAATGCCGAGCACAGTCGAAGAGGGAGTCATCGAACCTCTGCCAAATGCACCTACGGATGTGCCCAAAGAATCGGCAAAAGAACGCGCGGCAAGAAGAGCAAGAGAACGAGAGATGGGCAATGGTGCTGAACCTATACTTGCATGATACACGAAGCATAAAGGAGTAGTGGTGTTTTTTTGGTTTTGGTTTTGGTTTTAGTACAATACCCACGAGTCTGATTTTCTTTTGATACACACCAAGTCTTGCATTCATGATGTGTGTGTATGTTGATCTTGTGCTCGTGCTGATCGCTGTATGACGCACGGGCGACAATATCAATGACATGAATGGGCAGCTCCAATTTCTGGAACCTGCCATCTCGCAAACATGTGAAGAATCTACCAAGCGTTCATCAAAGCACCACAGCCATCATGTCGCACTGCCACGACGAACACGAAGGTCATGGCCACGGCCACAGCCATGCGCACGGCGTTCACGACCATTCAGACGACATCACCCCAGCTCTGCAGAACAGCCTCTACAGACAGATCGACTTTGACGCCATCAACACTCTGAACGAGAACGCCTCTGGTTCTGGAAGCAAGATTTGCAGAAAGACTTGGGATGAGCGATTGAATCCTGAACCCGAACTCTGCAGCGATGCCGACGAGCAATTGTTGATGCACATCCCGTACGCCGTCTACCATGGCCTCTCTAACATGTTTGTGCTAACGTATCTATACCCAAAGTTTCACGGCTCAAATTCGCCTGCACTCCATCATGATCCGCACATCCATAACCGACTCGGCGCCGTTGACCCTCAAGCTCTTCATCAACCGCGACGATCTCGACTTCAGCACCGCCTCGGAGGTTCAGCCAACCCAGACCTTGTCGCTGTCGCAAACCAACGATATTCAAGAAATCCCTGTCAAGCGGGCTCTGTTCAACACGGTGCGCTCGCTGGATCTGTTCTTCGAGGACAATTGGGGAAGAGGAGATGAGGATGAGACGCGTATCTCTTACCTTGGCTTCAAGGGTGAGTGGATGGCTTTGAACCGTGAGCCCATCAACTTCGTCTATGAAGCTGCTGCCAACCCGAGTGATCACAAGATGGTCTCTGGTGTTAGGGGCGAGGTGGGCAGCCGCCTGGGAGGAGCAGGTGGTCGAGGCAATGGCATGTAATCACAATGTCAATCAGGAAAGTAGGAAACAAGACAGAAAAATCTTAGGATATAATATGATACAGGACTGTTGTCGAGTCTGCTACTTGCGAATTTGGTAATATGCAGGTGCATACTCTGTCAGCCAGCTCTTTTCTATCTTTGTTATGTCTCTGATGAACGTCTTGTCTCCTGTCTGCATCACTTCGTGAAAGATGACCCAATCCGCCTTTCGGTTCTGTTTGGCCTGTTAGTGCTGTCGTGTCAAGATGTTGAAACAGGAATTACTCACAAACATCAGAGAGCTAGGATGCGCGTGCAAAGTCATGCTGCCATCGACCGTCTGGAATGTCCCATCTGCTTGCATCCTAGCCGCATGCATAAAGTAGCCTGCTGTCAGACATCGACGAATTTGCTCTGCTTTGTCTGGACCTCCCACTGTCAACACGCCCTTCGAGCTCAAAGACTCGTCAACGTTGATGCCAAAGCGCTCCATGTATCGCTTGAGCTGGTTTCGCACACTGACAGCTTTCGTCATGCTCTTGAAGTTGAGATGATGATTGCGGCACCACGAAGCATCCTTCTTGCCCTTGGTGACAAACGCTTGATACACATTGAGTAATGTCAGATGATCGCCCTCTGCAACTGCGAACTTCCACCTTGATGACTCCATTGCCTTCTTTTCACCTTCGTGTTGAAACCAAACTGCGCCTTGTAAAGTCGTCATAGCAGCTATCGTCAGGATCTCGCTGAGACATCCAAAATCTGGTGCTGAAAGCATGACCTTTGCCATCATGGGTTCTACAGCCAATTCTGCCATGCGAACACCCATTGGTTTGGTTAGTCTTGCATAGTCGTCTAATGCTCCCAAAGAATATAGCATCTCCAGTGCTCGGACAACAAGCTCTGATGGTGGTGGTGTCAAGTAGTCGAAGCGAACAATATTGTCGATTCCCAGGCATTTGAGTTGTAAAATCACTGGGGCGAGATTGCTTCTTTGAATTTCAGGCACAGAGGCATCCTCCAAAGAATCATATGCAGCTTCTGTGTAGAGTCGATAACATTTTCCGGATTTTGTTCGTCCAGCTCGACCAGCTCTCTGAGTTGCGGCAGCTTTGGACACCGCAGTCGCTGTCAAAGTCTCAATGCCGGTGCTTGGGTTGAATGCTCGCAATTTGACGAAACCAGAGTCGATGACAAAAACGATACCAGGTATAGTCACCGAAGCTTCCGCAATATTTGTAGCCACAATGACTTTCCGAGTTTCTTCTGCTGCGGGTTCGAAGACGTACATCTGTTGTTCGGTTGAGAGACCAGCGTAAAGTGGTAGTGGCTGGAGCGCTTGTGACCCGCGAGGTAGAGAAGGTAAGCGATCAGCGATCATGGATATGCATGCATCAATCTCCTCACGTCCAGTCAAGAAGATCAAGATATCGCCTTCGCCCTCCTGCGTATGTATATCGAAGACAGTTTGGACAGCACGTTCAACGTAATCCTCGGCAGGAGCCGTCAGATAGTGAACGTCAACAGGGAACATTCTGCCTTCAAGATTCACGATGCGGCCGACATCACCAGCAGGTTCGTCTGGTTTTGTTGATTTCTCTGAACTGCTTTCATCGCGTGTGAAAAAGTCCAGAAAATCCTCGGCTTGTAGAGTTGCACTGCTGACAATTATCCTCAAGTCTGGTCGGCGTTTTCTGATCTTCTTCAAGACTCCTAGCAAGATGTCTGAACTGAGGGAGCGTTCGTGGGCTTCATCAACCATGATGACTGAATACCGCGACAGCAAGGGATCCACAAGCGCCTCCCTCAAGAGCAGACCATCGGTCAGAAATTTGATCTTTGTGGCTGCAGAAGTCACGTCCTCGAATCTGATTGAGTATCCGACCTATATGGGTTAGTCTCTCTCAAGTTGAATGGGAAAGGATATAGGCACCTCTTGACCAAGATTGCATCTCAATTCTTCAGCGACTCTTGCAGCTACTGTAGTAGCAGCAACCCGACGGGGCTAAGATTCCTGTGAGTATGTGTCATGGTGGTTGTTTGCAACGTCCTAGTACTCACCCACCTGAGTGACTGCAATCATCTTGCCTTCTCCACACCATCCTGCCTGATGTAGGAACTGAGGAATCTGAGTTGTTTTGCCGCTTCCAGTCTGGCCAACAACAATGACAACAGGATGTGTCTCTATCAAATAGAGAAGACTTTTGCGATGACGGGCGATTGGTAGTAGAGACGAAGGCTTGTGGAGTGCAGGAATAAAGTCGCGGGAGAGGTCAAAATCGGCCATTTTGATAGCCCTTGTCTCGGAAAACTACAACTCGTTAGTGGTATAAAAACCCCATAATTTGGTAGTCGTAGTGATGGTGTTGGAAATGATCGGACATGACGCTGCGCGGCGTTGTCGGGTGGCTTGATGAAACAGGGTCCACGAGCTGTCTACCTGCCCCTCGGCTAGCCAGCCTAAACACCATCTTGACTTCTGCAACACACAACACCGTCAACATGTCTGAAGGCTCGAACCCAGAGAAGCCCGTAGGTTTCTTGTATACCTTCCATTTACAGAGACTGACTCAACTGGCACGCAGAAAGCAGGCGCCGAGTCGCCAACAACAGCACGCGAGCTCGACTTCGACGATGACCACCACGACAGCAGTCCCCTCAAGAGCCCTACCCCCAAGCAAGTTAGCTTCGTCGAGGTTGAGGATGAAGATGCTCCGCCCAAGCCTGCACGCCCCTTGAGCCCCAAGTCTGAGAACGAGAAGACGCTCAAGGAAGCCTTTCCAACGATCGACTCCAAGGTCATTAGTGCTGTCTTGATAGCCAGTGGTGGCAATGTTGAGCCTGCATTCAACGCTCTGCTGGGTACGTCGCTTGTGCTTGTCTTATACGCCCTTACTCATCTCTTGACAGCCATGTCCGACCCTGACTTCAAGCCTGAAGAGGCTCCACCACCGCGTCCTCCCAGACCTACCCAGGCTCAGCGCCAGCTCGACGCCGACGAACAATACGCCCGCCAACTCGCCCAACACTTCCAGTCAGAGTCGCGCTCTCAGCGTAACAGACGTGACGACGATGATCGTGGCCCGCCTCTCCCTAATCGTCCTAGACAGCAGCGTTCAGGTTATGAAGAAGATGACAAGGAATACAACTTCTTCGATGGTACAATCTTACTCATTCCAGATTCAGCGTATTTTGGGCTGGTAGGCTAATTCGGCTGTAGATGACCTTCCTCAGATCAAGGAGAATGTGCGCAAGGGTTTCTTGGAGACACAAACCAAGGTCAACAAATGGATCACCGATTTCAGAAAGAAGCTGGATGGAGATGATAACGATGACCCATACGCTGGCCCTACCAGGCAGGACAGCCCCCCTCGTAGACAGAATTTCGGCTCTTCACAATCCGAACAGCTCTATGGCATTCGCAGATCGGCCGATGTAAGCAGAAAGAGCACGGACAAGGATCGCTACGACTTGGACAACCGCGTCTTGGATGACGACTTTACAGCCCTCGAACTACGCGATGACGAAGGTGTGTCAAACAGAAGCCGAGTTGGATGGACGTATGATCGCTGACCACAGAACTAGCTCAACCTCGTGCTTCATCCTCACGCAACCGTCCTCTCGCTAACCCCGACCTTTTCAAGCCCAACGTTGCTCCTCCGCAGTCCGGCCCAGTCGATGAAGTCGATGCCATAGATCGAAGGAACCAACGCCAACCATCTCCTGGTGCTGCTTCCAAGTCAGCCAAGTGGCAGCCTTTGACCTCGATTGCACCTAACCCAGAGTCGGATGAGAATGACCCTTTCAGCCTCGGCGACAGCAATGATGAGAAGGAGACAAAGACCAAGGACACCCGAGAATCTGACACCGCGCGCCTGAAGGAGGCTGCCCGTAAGAGTGTCACCGCCGAGTCAGCGGACGCTCCCAAGGGTCTCCAAGCTAGCGAAAGATCCGGAAGCACCAACGTCAGGGACAAGGAAGCCGAGGCTTTGTTGACTGGCAAGCAGCCCGCTTGAGTAGCATTCGAATCTTATGCCCTTAACACCCTTTCAGCTCTCTCGCAAGTATTTTGACTGTCACGTATAGACCGGACGAGAGTAATGACAATCGTTGATACCGACAAATTTCTTCCTCATGTGCTCAAGACTGTCACTGTCGAAATGCACGATGCTTTCCATAGCAGAAATGTAATCACTGGGATGCCTGAGTGAACAGTCTCTCCGTAGATACCAACCCCTCTCAGAGAGCATTTTGCATCTTTGTAGTTAGAACCAGCACTATATATCGCCTTTCGAGAGGGGCTCATCACAGAATCGTAACAATTTTAAGCACACGGTGAGGTTAAGTGTTGCAACGACAAAACCATCAAAGTGGCTTGAGTGACTACGTCAATGTCGTCGCAAGGGCCTTCCTCTTTGGGCATCTCAAGCATGTCCATGCGATAACCGAACAGCCATCTACCTTTGTCAACACTTCGAATCGTTATATAAACTACGAGAGCATTTCGTGCTTTCTTTACATGTGTTGTCCTTGATATTTTCTTCTCGTCAGAATAGCGTCTACCTGTGTTAGAATGATCTCTGCACTTTCGATCTTACTGCTCGCTTCTACCGCTGCAGGCCGGGACATTACGTTCCCACCTGTGGCAGGATATCAATCTCCCATGATGCACGTCTCAGGTCACGAGAGTATCGATATCACTGGAGCCAAATTTGCAGGATTGACCACATTCGCCAATCTACCCTATGTTCACTGCCTTGATGAGAGCGGCTCTGAGAAGTACGACATTGCCATTCTGGGTGCTCCGTTCGATACTGGCGTGACCGCGAGGCCAGGTGCTAGATTTGGACCCAATGGAATTAGAGCAGGATCTCGTCGTATCCATCCAGATTCTGCGTGGAGTATTTACAATGGGAAGAATGTGTTCAAGGTAATAAATGCATACGAATCCTTGACATTCGGCTGACCATAAGACAAGGAATGGGCTACGATAGTCGACTGTGGAGATGCACCTCTAACAGTATTGGACAACACAGTGGCTCTGAAGCAGCTCGACATGGCACACAAGATCATTTCAAGCCGAGTTACCAATACGACTGATTACACCGTGCCCCGACTTGTCGCACTGGGTGGTGACCACACCACGACACTTTCTGCTTTGAGATCCACATTCAAACATTGGGGCGCCGTGAGTGTTATCCATTTTGATAGGTCAGAATCAACCCATGCCAGGCAATGCAATGCAACTAACGCAAGTCCAGTCATATTGACACCTGGGATCCTGAGGTTCTCGGAGGAGGCGTCTCGCATTATGCGGGAGTCAACCACGGCACCTTCCTTCACATTGCCCACGAAGAAGGGCTGATCAGAAACACATCGATTCACGCAGGAATCAGAGCACCTGTTTTCAACAAGAAGCATGATCTCCAAAACGATGGCAAGTGTGGGTTTGAGATGATCACAGCCAGAGACATTGACAGAGTCACGCCTCAGGGAGTGATTGAGAAGATCAAGCGTCGCGTTGCTGGTACAAAAGTTTACATCAGCGTGGACATCGACGTGCTTGATCCAGCCTATGCCCCTGCGACTGGTACAGCAGAAGTCGGAGGATGGACTACTCGAGAACTTCTTACAATCCTCGATGGCTTGTCTGGGTTGGATGTTATCGGCGGAGATGTTGTAGAAGTGGCACCAATCTACGACAATGCTGGAGAGCCAACAACTTTGGCAGCATCAGAGGTGGTCATGTCGTTGCTGCGATTGATGGTGGATCAACCTGTCAAGGCAGGGCAAAACTAGATGGAATATGATAGATTTGGTATATTTTGGTAGAAGGTGGGTTGGTAGATAGACCTTGGAAGGCGGTGTGGAGGCGGGAGGTCCGCAAGCACAGGCCCCGGCGATCTGCCTCGGAAAGAAAGTCTCAGTTGCCAAAAAGTTGGGCCCTGTTTGCTGCTGCTGCACTTTTTTCCCAGTCCATACAATACAACACAAACAACCATGACGCCCCCACGCAAGAAGCAAAGACTGTCCCTGGACGCTGCAGAGGTCAAGGCCGCTGTTGAAACCGCCACCGAGGCTGCCGTCGAGAGCAATGCTGTTACCAAAGTCTCTGACAAGGAAAGCGAAATTGAAGCCGCTGCTCAGCGCCGCTCGCTGTTTGTTCGTTCGCTGCCTGAGTCCGCCACCTCCGAGTCTCTGACCGAGATCTTCTCCGCTTCTTTCCCCATCAAGCACGCCGTCGCTGTCACCGATAAGGAGTCAAAGAAGTGCAAGGGCTATGGTTTTGTCACTTTCGCCGACGCTGAGGACTGCCAGAAGGCAAAGGAAGAATTCAACGGCTTTGCTGTCGACGGCAAGAAATTGCGTTGCGAGGTCGCCGAGCCCAGACACCGCGAGAAGGGCGCCGTTACTCAATCCGCTGGCGAGAAGTTCAGAGAGGGCCAAGCTAAGGAGAGGGCTGCTGCTCAGGTCCCGAGACTTATCGTTCGCAACCTTCCCTGGAGCATCAAGTACCCGGATCAACTGGCCAAGCTGTTCCAAAGCTACGGAAAGGTCAAGCACACCGTCCTTCCCAAGGGCAAGACTGGACTCCTCCGTGGTTTTGGTTTTGTCATCATGCGTGGCAGACCCAACGCCGAGAAGGCTATCGAAGGTGTTAACGGAAAAGAGATTGACGGAAGACAATTGGCTGTTGACTGGGCTGTTGACAAGGAGACCTGGGATAACACCCCTCAAGAGGAGACTAAAGAGACGGACACAACCATGGAAGATGCTACCGAGGACGACGCCGTCGACGGCGCCAACGAACACATTATGGACGAGGATGACGACGAGTCTGGTTCTGAGGATGACGACGAGGATGAGAACATGGACGAACTGGATGATGATGAGGATGAGGAGGATGTCAAGCCGAGAACAGAGGACAACTCTTCCACCCTTTTCATTCGCAATCTGCCTTTCTCATGCACCGACGAGGATCTCGAGGACCACTTTACTCAATTTGGCTCAGTTCGCTATGCAAGAATTGTTGTCGACCATGAGACTGAGCGCCCCAGAGGTACTGGTTTCGTCTGCTTCTACGAAGTTGAAGACGCCGACAATGTTCTCAAGATTGCACCTAGACACCAACCTCCCCGCCTGAACGACCCCAAAGCCAAGGACGGTTCTATTCAGATGACCCATTCGGTTCTCCAAAACGAGGACGCCGATCCCACTGGAAAATTCACTCTTGACGGACGCGTTCTGCAGGTATCCCGTGCTGTCAACAAGAACGAAGCCAATCGCCTGACTGAGGAAGGCGCTGCCAACCGCTTTAAGCGTGACACAGACAGAAGACGTCTATACTTGCTGTCTGAGGGAACCATTCCCTCCAACTCACCTCTGTATGAGCAGCTCCCCCCTTCAGAGAGAACTATGAGAGAAGCCAGTGCCAAGCAGAGAAAGACCCTCATCGAGAGTAACCCTTCTCTTCACTTGAGTCTGACCCGTCTTTCAGTTCGTAACATTCCCAGATCTATCACATCAAAAGACTTGAAGCAGCTCGCCAGAGAGGGTGTTGTTGGTTTCGCTACTGATGTCAAGGAGGGCAAGCGCCAACGTCTCAGCAGAGAAGAGCTCAGCAGAGGTGGTGAAGAGGAAGTTAAGGCTGAGGCTGACCGCAAAAAGCGTGCCAAGGGTATTGTCAAGCAGGCAAAGATCGTCTTCGAAGGCCGCGAGGGCGCTAAAGTGGACGAGAAGAGTGGTGCAGGCCGCAGTCGTGGATACGGTTTCATCGAGTACTACACACATCGTTCAGCGTTGATGGGCCTTCGTTGGTTGAACGGTCACGCCATTGGCTACCAAGCACAGGAACAGAAGGGTAAAGGCAAGATGTCGCAAGAGATGATTGCGGATCGCAAGAAGCGTTTGATCGTCGAGTTCGCCATTGAGAACGCACAGGTCGTCAAGCGCAGAAAGGAGATGGAGGAAAAGTCTCGTGAGCGTTCATACGCTGCTACCGCACCCACTGCAGACGGCAAGAGACAGTCTTCAGGCCGTGACACCAAGTCTGGCGCTGGTGATCGCGGTAAAGGAGGCAAGTTCGATCGCAAGCGCAAGCGAGATGCCAAGGACGAAGCTCCTGTTGATGAGGAGAAGAACAAGAAGGCTCCTGCTGATGAGAAGTTGGCGAAGCGTCAGCAAATCATTCAGAAGAAGCGTATGGCTCGCCGTGCCCGCAAGCAGGGAGCTGCCTAGGGAAAGTGTCAACGTTCATACCCGTCGACACGACATGAGTCCTGTGCAACTCCTGAGTCTTTCTCTCTGTCGTAGTCGATCTTGCGGATTCATGCTGGACGCTCGGTCAGAGGGCTTGTCTGTCATACACGATGTTTAGTGCTTTTTGTTGATAGGAGGAAGTGGCAGTGGGACAAAATATTGCATAGGCGTTAGGTGAAATGTCGCTAGAGTGTTGACTGAACAACATCCTTCGTACCATTTTCTTTTTACTATAATCAAAATCTAGCATGCTTCGATCACATCTACAATCTGCTCTTCCCTATGTGGCCGGTTTTGCCATGTGGATATACAATTGTAGGTAAAACTCGATTGGTAGTATGTCTCGACTCGAGTGCGTGTCACAATACAGCTTCAACAAGAAACTGCAAGTACCCAGATTGTTGAGCGTACATCTGGACGGCTATGATCTTGCTTTTAACCAGGTTCACAGGCAACAGATGATGTGCAAGAGAACCCGGTTTTATCTGTGAACCCAGCTCCAACTCCTGTGCAACCCTCGGGCCATTGCTGCCGTCGGTAGTCACCCAGCGTCACGGTACTTTGTGCATCTCCCAATCTAGAATGTTTCTCTTCCACTCATTCATGTGCAGCATACGCGTGCGTAAATCGTGCAAAGATCGTCTCCTTGCTTCCATGTCAATTGGCTCGACAGATCGAGTATTGGGATGTGATCTCTTCCCAATCAGGAAGTATATACAGCACGCGGAGAGGCAGGAACAGTTCCAAGTTCTTTTCACAAGCTCCACATTCCAGCAAACATCCGCATTTGATTTCTTGTACACCGATGGCTCTTTCTTGTGAACGATCTTTGGACTTGTCATTCTTTTGCGGAGATTTTTTCTTCCCTGTTGTTACCCGGCGACCCTGCATAACATGTCGAGAACCTTTGCGGCTCCCTCCTGTCAAAAAGTTCATTGGTATACTATCTTTTTCCTCTACGCTGCAAGTCATTGCTCAATCGATGTGCATGCCTCTTCTGCTTCTTGTGTTCAGGTAGTATAACCCGTCACTTTTTGCAATGACAGGTTTCTCGCATGCTTCTGCGTCATGAATAATCAACAGTAAATCAAGCAAGAAGAAGCGTGATGGTTGAGTAAAGGAATGTATCAGGGTCTTCAGCGATATGTGGAAGGAGCAACAGCTCAAGATACATAAGAGGAAGAAGACCTCTCTCGAATGGCCAAACAACCAAACTACTGCTTCTTTAATTGAGCATCAAAATCAGCATTCGTCTGCTCAAATTACTTGACGTCCCACTACCAGAGCTCATCAATCTGAAACATTTTCCGCTGCCAACGACAATCCCGAAAGACCACAACATTACCGTCTTCAGTGTCCATCTACCACGTATCACCACTCTCAACAACTAAACTCCCCAAGTAAGCTCTCGACGCCCCCGATGATTCTTCTAAGCATATACCAATTCAAAATCGGCAACATCCAGAATGTGTCAATACGAAAACATCCACTATGGCTGTGGCCACACCGTTCGCCGTCTAATCAAACACTGCCACTTCGCTCGCAATGACCCCAACCACCAATGCTTCGGTGCCTGGTCCGTCAAGAGAGAGTGGTCGAACCCTACCGAGTACTGCCGCAACTGTGCGTACTATGCCAGACAGAGGACTTTCGGTCATGCTCGTTGAAAACTCTGGTATGGTCAAGGATAACGGTGGGGCTTGCGGAAAAGGATTGGTCCTCGCGGACATTTTATTTGTTGTCTTGGATTTGATTGGGATAGGAATTGGAGAAGACAAGGCGTACAAAAGCTGAAGGAAGGTAATTGGCTGGTTGCGCTGGACAAAATTGTTCGGGTAGATACCGAGTCGCTGGTCGCTTATGGTATGAAAAGTATCGGGATGCAAGGAGTCCTATCAGATTTGTTATGCATAATGAATCTTCTGAAGAGCAGGATGGTCATTCGCCGTAGTTAAATTCCGAATATGTTTTCTTCTCTTACTGGATGTATGTGGACGTGCAAATCTCGACCAAGCAGATTGTTACACCCGTGTGTGTTGTGCATCGTGAGCGAGGCGAAATGCTTCCCTTGTGAAAATGTGCGGATTCGTTGTTGCCAGCATTTCACGGCTTGCAGCAGCAGGTCTTTTCTATGACTGTCAATCCTGTAAGATGGTCGGCTTGTAGAACCTGATCTATGGCTCAGAACAGCCCGCAAGTTCTGATTCTGGTCGATCGGAGATTGTATCCTGTATTTAGGTCTCAGCAATCCATTCTCGTCGATATTTAATACCACCTCTCCATTCTATTCTCTTTCTTTGCTTTTCCACATCCGCAAACCGAAACAAAAAGAAATATCCTCAATCCGCTGGTTCACATTGGGAAAATCGACAGTCAAAATCTGGTCGAGTCATTACAGTACCTCAAGTCGAAACTTCGTCCACGAAGCTCCATACAAGCAGATCCTCGAGAGATGTGTACCTGGAACGCAGTCCACTACAGCTGTGGACACGATGCAAAGAAGCTCGAGCATGCGTGCAGATGGGCTGCATACGCAGAATGCAAGCTGGTCAGGCGCATCGGTAAACATCTGAGGATGAGAAGGAGCTGTCCAAATTGCTCAGGAAGAGTGGCAGCTTGGTGTCGTCAGTGCTGATGGTGAGTCGTTTGAGTCCGGGCTTCTCGTGGATGTTTCTCATGCTGACTTCTGAGCAAGGCCAAAGTCGTGCATGGATACGAACTGGGCAGATTCTGAGTGTACGTAACGGGGTTTGAAGGCTTGGTTGATATTCGGAGGATTTGGACTTGTTTTACATCACAAGGTAGCGGTCTTTGGGGTTGATTGCCGCTGTTCACATAATTTTCGAACACACCTTGGTCTGGAACGAAGAAATCAGTGTTTAATGAAGCATATGTTCTGTCAAGCGTCTTTCATGTTGGGAAGTTATTCGTCATTATCAGCAGCATATCACAAGTTTGAGTCACCCGTGGCGACCTTGCCCTTGATGTTGTAACGCTTGCTGAAGAAAGTGAACCAGTCGTCAAGCACTTTCTTGTGTTCTGGCTTGAGATCTTCCCACTCGGGTCGGCATTCTTCCTTCTTCAACGAGGACTGTGCAAGAGCTCTAGACGCGTCCTTGCCGGCAAAGACTGGGAGGATGAGTCAGCGGATGGTTTGTTGAGTAGGACTGCGGAGACGATACCTGAGTATGAAGCTCCTGGTTCATATGCCTTGTTGCCAGTCACGTCGAAAACAGTTCCCTGTCACATGTTAGCTCTGATGACGCGTCTTGCTATGTCGAGCTCTACTTTGATGGCCACATATGTTGGATAACCCTCGTGTGTTCCTTGAGTCAATTCGTTAGTAAAATACTTAACACAAGCAGTCATAGCCTTATCAATAACATACCGTCGCACTTCGATAGGTAGTCCAAGCTGATAGGGTCATCCTTTGGCGGGTCAAGCTCGACCTTTTGCTTTGGCTCAAATTTTCCAGACATGGCGAAGATGGTTCTCGGTTGTGATATTATTTGGATGTCTTCACTCAAGATTGATTGGAAATTGGTGTTGATTTGATGCTCGAGATACGGAGTGAAGTTGAGGAAGTGGCGGCTTGGCGCTGCCGAGGTTGTTTCTTTGTTCGAGCCCCGGCCACATCTTCCAACACACTCTTGTGTGCATGGTCGCAGAACAAGATGATCTCCCCATATCATTTCTTTGCTGGGCAGACTGGTCAAGCAGCTATATTCTTACATATACTTAACTGATCATGTACGGTCTCAGCGAGCTGAAACATAGGCGTGTAGACCGATGTACCATACACAACATCCACATATTGTATGCTAAAGACTGCCACAATGTAGCTATCGCAATGCACAGTACTTTTTGAATCAAAAACATACCCACAGAGGCACTTCAAGATACATTGCGCCTCTTCTCAGGGAGCGTTTGACATCAAGCAGCCTGAAATTCCAATCGACAGCGCCGTGAGAATGGATACGAAACAAAAGTGACAGTCTTTTGCACAAGAGGACACACTTGAATGGCTGATCATTACTGATTTGGCTATCGAAGCTCTTGATGCGTCTTTCATATTCCTCGAAAGGTCGCGCAGAATGAAAGGTGAGGATCGCCTCCGTCTTTTGGGTGTGATCTAGGAAAGAAGCAAAAGAGATATCATTTTCAAGGAAAACAAAAAATAATGGTGAGTCCGTAGAACAACCACAAAAAATAGCTAGTCAATCGCACAGTTCCTGCACATAGTGCTGGATTGGATATGGAAACCAGCAGATAACAGCCTCATGGGCCACTGCAGATCGAACACATAACGAGAAGGAGGTTTCTTTGCCGCTATTCATAATAGCCGTTAGGTCCTTTCTCGGACACGCGGTGGGAATCGATGGTTTGCTGATCGAAATAAGGGGGTAGCTGCCTCATGAAAGAGCCCTTCCGTGAAACATATGGACTGCAACGATACAGAACTACATCAACAGACAAATCGACGCCTGCTTCAGAGCCTCGTGGTATCAAAGCGTCTGAGATGATGTCAGGATCCCATTGCTCCAAGACAAGGTAGGGAGCTTGATAGACGAGGAGTCTCAAGTTTTGAAGCAATGGTGTATTTGCTTGCCAGTCATTCAAAAATCCAGTTACAATCTGGACAAGTTCTTCCTCGTGAAACATGGGTGGAGTGCCTGGAGCATCTTCTGCTGGAAAATCGAAGCCGTCAAGATTGATCCAAAGATCAGTCAGGTGCTCGGGGAGCTTTGTTCCTAGATGGCTTGTCATGGTCAATGTCTCCGTTTCCGTCAAAACTACGTCCGCCATCCTGGTACAATTGAGCACTCGCAATGGTACATGCAAAGTACTCAACGTTGGATAGTCGCTGAAGTCCAATTCACCGGTAACATGGTCCCAGTCGTTGATCCATGATCCAGACTGCCAGATGTATTTGCCAATATGAAGGTGTAGAGATTTGAGAGTCGACTTGACAGATGAGAGCGCCTGTTCGAGGGCCCCAAGGTCGACGAGTGCCTCTCTTGGCGAGGCATACTTCTCCATCGTAGTCCAAAGATCGTATTTGAGTGTACAAAGTCTTGGGCAGACTCTGAGTATTTGAGCCAAATCACGCTCATTTGAAAAGGTGTAGGCAAGCTCAAGTGATTCGAGACCCGTAGTCAGTGGCAGCATGCTCATGACTGGCCATTCAAATTCAGCATTAGCAAGTGGCTTTGGTATATTGAGCGACAGGTGTCGGACATTAGGCGAGTTGAAGAAAAGGAGTTGATTGAGTTGTCCATCGGACCGGATTGATGGTACTCGACTGGGTGCCATGTACACCTCCTCACGAAAGGTACCTATCGAAGCCATCGTAAGGTGTTTCAACTCTTTGATAGTGGCGAGTCCAATGAACGAAAACAGTTGCGAGAATTCCGCGCTGATTTCAACTGTTTCGAGTCTTTGCAAATATACGAGCAGAAACGCAGCGTATGCACTAGACGAGCCTTTTTCCAACTCGTCCAGCCATCGAGCGTGCGAGCATATAGTTGGTGTGCTTTGCATAAGAATGCGTTGGAACCGATTGCGGTCACGGTTTGTGAGCCCTGTTTGGCCAGGATCAATCCATACAGACGAGGGAACAGCGCCAACGAGATGAAGACAGCGAACCGAGCTAGCTCGATCCCATGAAGCTATCAAGGTCCTCACCAACAGATATAGTGATGGATATGTCTCGAAAGGATCTGAAGACACGTCTATTAAGCAAGGCGGATGAGCTCGACCATTGTAACAGTCCTCTGGATGATTGCTCTGTTTGCATATACCAGCGTGTTCGCAAGGACATGGGCTAGGATGTTTGTGAGGGCAGAATCTGTGACGAAAGTTGTGGTAGCAAAGGTGCCTTCTGCGACGCCAGACAAGATTCACCTGTCGATATAGGACCGGTGTGACGGGGACGTGCCAATCTCGAGAAACGAGCGAAAATACTGGTAGGCATTCTTTTGGCGTATATGATAGGATCTGCCAGAATATCTCTTCAGGAATCGCGATGCTACCAACTGATGGCATGCTTAACGCTATTCGGTTCAATGTTAATATTTCGTGGAAAAGGCATCATGATGTAGATAAAAGGTAGTCAATCTTCTTAGCTTGAGTCGTTGGGTACTCCATTCGACACCATTCAAGCGACGCTTTGTTTGCACTGTGCCCCGCGCAGTCGTGCGACACGGTCTGGGCGCCTGGCTGAGAGAACCGCCGTCAAGGGCATCTCAAGCTATGCGTGACCTTCGGTGTACCGACGAACGAGCTGAACAGGGTCACTCTGATGGCATGACTTCAGCGGATGATGGGAGATCATCGAACCAAGACATCTGCTTCGATTCCTCTTGAGGCCAGCAGTAAGCAGGTCATCATTGCCCGATATAAGCATCCGCTTCTGCCTAGTGGTCAAAAAAAGTCAGAAGCCAAATCAGATACCGTTTCACCTCGGCTTGCGTATGCATCCCTAAACCTGAACGCAGGAAAGGTGAAGCACCCTATCATTGATGACTAGTTAAACGTAATAAAGTGTACATGTATATCCACTACCTTCAATCTCATACTAAATTACTTTTGCGTGTAGAAGCCTTCAATGCAAACCATCTAATCATGTTTACCAGCGGTGTAAGGCCCATTTCCACGTCCCGACCGCTCTAGATCCAACATCCTTCTCATCTCAGGACTCTCCTCTCCTGGGGTGGAACTGTCCTTCTCTTTATCACTCATCTGCGCACTATCTCCCTCTTCCTCGGCAGTGAAACCTCGTCTCTTTCTTTCCAGTGCAACTTCTGGCATGACAGGTTTACCACCCAGACTGCACAGCACAACATCAGAGTCTGCGGTGAGTGCATCCATAATCTCTAATTCTCTGCGAGTAAAGCAGTGTGGCATCAGCGACCAACGCAGAGGAATAAGCGATATGATGATAACAGGGAACCCGATGGCGCCAATAGTCTGCGAGATGGCGACGCTGAAGCCCACACCCAGAATTTGGAAGAGAAGGAAAAGCATAATCTTCCTTCTCGGGACCTGCAAGAGTGGATCAGATGGGTCGATAAAGCGATGTTCTTTGATGAGGAAGATGAGTTTTTGCGTCATGCCGTTGCCTTCGATGGAGCCCCAGCCAACGACGAAAAAGACACCGCAGAAGAGACAGCGGGGCATTGTGTGAAGAACGATGAGGAGAGGACCGGTCATTGTGCCTACGATGGCAAGACCCATGAGGAAGTGACTGATACGTTGTTCAACCACCGCCTCGGCGACAAAGACCTTCTTCCTGCGCTCCATGGGTCGACCTTCATCGTCCTCGGTTTCGTGACTGATGACGAGTTTGTCCTTGTACTCAGTCAAGGAGTCTGTGTGGACAGGGGCCTGGGGGACCAAACCATTAGGCATAGGGATACCGATGATACCAGCGATGAAACATGTGACTCCAAGGAGGGCAAAGTCCCAATGGAACCCAGCAGGCTTCTTAAGAGGGTACTGTCTTGCTTGAGCGCCGATACTGCTGACGTTGTGGTCATAGTAGAACAACAACGTCACGAGTATGCCAATGGGCAAAGCAACAAAGATCCACTTGACAGGAAGATCCCAGAAATGAATCAACCAGCTGCGGTTAGTTGAAGGGTAGAATGCTTTAGTTATAGGCAAAGTGAGCACGTCTGCTGATTTGATGGTTCCTGGAATGTGCACAAAGCCAGTCCAGAATATGGTGGCGATCTAGAAGAATGCTTGTTAGACTCGTTTGAAGATGTCATAGGACAATTTGCTTACAGGATATGCGTAATCAGAGAGCACCTTGCGAGTGACCGGGGTGAAGACCACGGTGTGAGGAAGCATTTCCAATGCATAGACTGTGGCCCAATAGCACAGTGCGACAACAATGCTTAGGAAGCCAGCCGTATGTGTGCTCTCGTAAAATTGAGCGATAAGTTCTTGAACACCCTTGACTGCAGAAGGCTTAGCATTTGCCAATGTCGGCATAGGTATGGGAATATGTCTTACTCATATAGATGATACCAACATACATGCCGAAAGCATTACTTGAGAAGTCGGTGATAAATCGCATGTAATCACAAAGATTGCCAAATGATGTGATCCAATGGGTGATGGCTGCCCAGATGGCAACCCATGCCAGGAACTCCGGGTACAAATCGCGAATCCCCTGCTTTACAGCAATATCGTAGATGGTGTAGTTGAAAAGAGAGATCAGTCCAGTAATACCGACAATGGTCAGTGGTTGAGCAGCCAGAGTGCTAAACACAATTGCTGCTAGTGCAGAAGAGAACAATGCCTCGTTCACACCGAAGAAGCCGTCTGTGTGTCGATTCATGTCTAACAAGAATGCTAACGCTGGTAATAAACTTGGGATATATTATTAGCCTTGACGACCTTATGTTTTGATATTGGCATGTGACATACTTGACAAAGTACATTCGAACTGTGGCGGCAAATGTTCTATATGTAACTGCATCGCTGATATCGCTCCAGTAGTATGGTAGTCGTCTTTTGATATCGTAGTACATTCCACGGCCTGGTCTTAGCATTCGATATTGCCGCCATCCAGTTGCACCTTCCCAGGTGTAGGGATCCTGTTTAGCATCCATGGCAGGTTATGTTGATTGTCCAGTCTTGTCCAACACTCGAGAAATGGAGGGAATGTTTGTAGGAAACCCCACCAGTTTGCCTTATCACGAAGCCTTCCAAGTACTGACGGAGTCTCTGCCGAGGTTATTGTGTTGTATTGTTGAAGGAAGATAATTGTTTTTCCTGCAACCAAAAATGGTAGTCCACACAAGACAGAGAAATCAACAAGTCGACAGGCGCGTCTTAAACAGGAACAAAAAGTGATAGCACAAAGATGAAGTATATGACGACCGAAACATGGTCTGAGTTTAGAGGCGTGAAGCCACGAAGGTTGTATTTATCCTTTTGATGATTATCCTTTTTGCGCCTCTTGGGAGGTGATGAAATGGGCGCACAGGCCCGCCCGTTTGGCTTGATTCGTGTGGGGCGGGCAGAAGAACTTGACGCCTCGCGCTCTCTTCAGGCTTCATCAAACGCCAAATTGAAATGGAACACTGAATTCAAGTCGTTCAAAGCACCTCCGATGGACGGATCTCCCTGCACACAGGGTACAGTACATTGGGGAGTCATATTGCTACCATGTTCCAATCATCCAGATCTCTGCTCTTTGCAATATTTGGTGTTCGAAGCAAACTCCGTTGCGACCACGATCCGATCAACGCCAAGCCATTGAACCTAAAGCATAAGTTATCAGTTTCAGACCGTGGACCCCGTCATGATTTTTCAGGCGTTCGTCAACGCAAAATTCACGTTGCCGTCGGTTAGAGATGACAGTTGGGGACAGTTGGTGGTCCTGCCTTACAAAGATGAGAAGATCCACAAAAGTTCATAGCCGAGTAGTGAGGCTCAACTTTCGGATTTGCTGCCCAGGCAGAAAAAACTCGACTTCTTGCACTGTCTTGGATAGAATTTTGTTTTTGATTTTATGATGAACTATTCATACATGTTTCTTACCTCTCTGATTGAGAGGCTACTCGGTATACTATGTAATTGTGAATTGTATCCAACAATAAGAAAGAAGAAAGGTAGGGCGATATACCATAAAAATCCCATATTGTCAGTTGATTTAGGGTAGTGCATATTCCGGAGATGGCTTCACGCCTTGCACTGCATTACTGGAAGAGGGGAATGATCAGGAAGCGACAATTTTGCGGCATCTGAGCCTCTGACTAGTATACAACCAACCTTCTTAGTCGGTGGGTTCCTCGGATTGCACGGACGTGAACTCTTTACGAGTCATCAAGGTGGCGGGAGTCTTGGAGCGGACGTAGAAACCCGCAAGCACGCCTGTTGCAAGTCCGGAAAGATGTCCAGGATAGTCGATCTTGGTATTCTTACCGCGCCATGCTCTTAGGATTTCAAATCCAGCGATCATGCCCAGAACAGTCAGACCAGTTATGTCTGGGATCTCGTAACCGAGCACTGTCACGTTGTTGCTGTGGCACAAACGGTTAGTGGGACTGCCGAAATGAACAAGGGTAGAAGTCGCTTACTTTGCTCTGACCAGACAGGCTGCAGCCATGGTGCCGATGACGGCAGTAGATGAGCCAAAGCTGTAATTCATCCAACGCTTGGCGAGCACATTGAAGGCCAAGGAGCCATAAGTGCCCACAGTACCACAAGCAAGGTATATGGCTAGAAAGGTACCTCTGCCTACATCATCATGTACTACACATCATTTAATTAGTGTCAAGTAGCTGCATAGGTGCGCGACTCAAACTTACGAATCCAACCGAAAGGCCACAGCATAACCATGTTGACGAACAAGTGACGGAAGCCTTGATGACTGAACTGTGCACCAAGAGTTCCAATGGCGAAAGGATATGCCGCAGTGACCTGGAAAGTCTTGTTCATGGTTCTCCATAACGGCGGAATCCTCCAAGCAATGAACACGGCGAGATTGATGGCGGTGATGGCCCCGAGGGTAGCAATAGCAGGCGGCACATCAGGGAACATCCTCGCTGATTTCGGAGGAGGGTTATACGTCTCTTCGAGCATCCAACAACCAGCGAGGACAGCCAAAAGAACCAAAGCGGACGGGCCCAATCGGCGAAGAGTAGAGAGATTAGGAATCTTGTTATCCTTGATGATGGTTGCTTGCTCTTCATAGTACTTGACCCAAGGTTTGCGCTCCACAGGCTCTAACCATGCCTTCTGGGTAGGCTGTGCTAGAGCGATCTCGTCAAATGGACTGAAAATCTTTCCTGATTCCTCTTTTGTTTCGACTTGAGGGTTGTTATCCTTAGCCTCTGCTTTGAGAGCAGCGACTCGTTCTGCTTCCTGTTGCTTCTTGGCTTCCTCTTTCTGTCTGTCTTCTTCCATCCATCTTGCTTTGTTCGCTTTTCTGAGTTGGTCCAAGGCACTCTCTCCATATATATCGGAAGAGGCGACGGATGGTTGTGAATCGTCTGCCTGGC
Organism: Aureobasidium sp. EXF-3400; assembly: GCA_024195585.1. Classification (NCBI taxonomy): domain Eukaryota; kingdom Fungi; phylum Ascomycota; class Dothideomycetes; order Dothideales; family Saccotheciaceae; genus Aureobasidium; species Aureobasidium sp. EXF-3400. Next base: position 118,513 of record SWBL01000112.1, read on the forward strand.
TATCGTCGGTACGCTTGTAGATACCTAGCCTTTCAGCGCGCGCCATGTATTGTTGTTCCACTTTCATGATCTCTGACTCTGCCCAAGCAGCACCGGCCTCGTTCTCATCAAAGGCGGGATCCAGCGTTCTGATGTATTCCAGAGCCTTGGTAGCCATCTCAGGTGAGATTCCCGATTCTCTGGGAAAGTCAACACCTACGTCAATGAGACTGCCTGAGAGTCTACGGTAATGCATTAGCCGCAGGATGTGATTTCCATCGTCGCAATGTATGTCCGGACCAAATATTTCAGCGATAGTGGCTTGATCGAGTTCTCCTGAGGGCAAGGGTATGCCAATTTCTGGATCGTAGTCTCTCCATGTGGGAAGATCCCTGCGTCTGCGGGCTGATTTCTGGCCATCTTGAGTTGAAGCCCGGCCAGTCTTCTGGACAACAGGAGGCGGTCTGGGGATGAAGCGATTACGAGTCGAGAAAGTCGTACAGGCGGAGAAGTTGCGCAAACCAGTATTCAAGGTTAACCGAGAGCGTAGAAGCGATTTTACGTGGTTGCGAGCCTCGGCATGGGCGAAGAGAGATGCTAGAGAAGACGGCGCAAAAGGTAATGAGGATGTCGAGCATGAGGCCCGCATCACCACCGGACGAGCATGGTTCATGGCGTCTCAATCATCCACAGCAACCACGCAGAATTGCGGGAGACGTGATTAAAGGCAGATATCGAAGAGGCTGAGACACAAATATCATGTCGTCGACGACAAAATGGACCATGATGAATTGCGGAGTTCGGCGGTGCTCAGACCACGTCGAAGCGGCGTCATGGTCGTGTTTGCCTGTGACGAATGTTGATTACCTTTTGTCTTCTCCTCTCATTCAATACACACCGAGCAGTCATCATGTCGCACGAAGCACTGCCTATCGACCGAGCCAGGTTCGCTGAAGCTCTTGAGTCGCTGCCCCTCGATGCACTGCACTCTAAGGTGGCCGAACTGCGCAACAACATGAACCATCTGAGATATTCCAACGAGCAAATGGTCCCTTTTGCCGACGATGGTGATCAAGGTATGTCGGCTTCTCCTTATTCTGAAAGACTAGCTCTAATATAGGTTTTGAAGATTGCAAAGACGCCATGTACGAGAACCTCGTTGTCATCAGCCGCATGAACGAACGCATCGAACTGCTACGAGCCGAAGTTGAGAAGAGAGGCATGAGATGGTCAGAAGCCGAAGTTGAAGATCGTCAGGTCGGCGAGAGAATGGTCAACGGCGATTCGGTATCCACAACTACAACACAATCACAACCTCAAAGCGGTCGCTTGACAGACGAACAATTGAGAGCACAACTCGAGGCAAGGTTGGCCCAGGACACACAAGACGACCAGGAAGAAGAGGGCCTTCATCTTTGAAGCCAACGTCTAGAGTCGCATTTCTCTTTCTGTACGATACCCTTATGCTTGAACAATCTCACACCTTTACTCTGATTGTCCTAAACACACCCGTCTTCCTCTATGAACACACTCAAAACTATTCAAAAGCCGAAAGATCTAACGGCACCGTACTGCCTCTCCCCGCTCGGTACATCTTGGTGGCTCCCGAGAACTCTCGCGGTTTGGGAAGCGTCGCGTCTGGCTGGAACTTGAATCGGGTATCTTCAATCGTAATGCGCCCACCTCCCATTCTGCTCCCGCCTGTCCCTTGTGATAGATTGGGTGATTTTGCCCCATTGCTCAACGTATATGATGAAGCATCCATAGTTGATCGCGAAATGGATCCTGCGTGAGGTCGTGTAGGAGGTGCCGAAGGAGGTGGTGAAGGCGCTGCGAGTGGGGGACTAGGTGCTGCAATTGGTGGTCTCGGTGGTGAGGGCGCAGCGGCGGGGGGCGGCGGTGGTGGTGCAGGCGCAGGTGATCTCGGAGGAGTAGCACTGCCTGGAGGAGGAGGAGGTGGTGGTGGTGGAACAGCAGGTGAAGCTCGGCCAAAGGCGTTGCGCGCAGCTGTCTCGGCTAAGGACGGAGCATTGCTCATGGGCGGTGGTGGCGCGCTGATTGAAGGAGGAGGCGGTGGAGGTCTAGGAGCTGAAGATGGAGGCAACGGGGGAGCGGCTGGAGGCGCTGGCGACGCAGAGGATGGAGGTGGAATGTTGCCCGAGGGTTTGCGTGAGGACGGAGGTGGCATAGGCGGTTTTTTGCCAATTGGAGGTTTGGGTTTGGATGGTACAGCTGGCGAGGAGCTCGTAGTCTGGGGTCCGGGTCGTACGCTGTTTCTAAGGGCGGATACAGCAGGATTTGAGGGTGGTGCTGACGGGGGAGCTGGTGGAGGGACTGGCGGAGCAGAACTGATGGGACGAGGAGGTGCGCCTGGAGGTTTGGGTGCAGCGGAAACAGGACGAGATGGAGCAACTGAACCTCCGAAATATGACGAATCCTCATCTGCTCCAGTCTTGACGCCGCCTGACTTGCGCAGCTTGGGCATGCCGCCAGCGAAAAGACCTCCTAGTTGAGGCGGAGCAGCTCCTACGTCGCTCGAGGCACGATCTCTGTTGCCGCCAGAGGGAGGTGGAGGAGCAGAAGCTCCTGGTGGTTTCAGCATTCCTGGTACTGGAGGAGCGCCCATAGCGACAGGACCTGACGACTTCTTTTTATTTCCGATGATGGGAGCAGAACGATCATTGACCTGGGTGACCTTCTTGAGTTTGGTGCCTTTTGTGATATCTCCTAGCAGAGCGCCCTAGAGTGAGTTAGCTAAGATTAAATTGAGTGTCGGTTTAGTCGTGGCACATACTCGACCTTTGGTAGCAGCAGCGGGGGGTCTACTAGGCAGGCCTCCGGGCGGTGGTGGAGGGGGAGGCGGTGGACCTGGACAATGCAGTCAGCACAGGTGACAGCGAGGATCATGATGAGTATCTGCTTACCGCCTGACATGCCGGGCGGCATTGGGGGCGGAGGAGGAGGTGGTGGAGGCGGCATTGCGGTAGCCTTAGACACTCAGACGGACAGAATGCGCGGGCGCGTGACGGGAGACAGCGGGCAGGCGCACGCGCTGGCAGAAATATGGGCGGAACCAAGTCGGAGGAGAGACTTGGGCAAGGGAAGACGACCAGAGAGGTTGCAGGTGTAAAGTGGTGGTCGGCGAGGTCTGTGGTGGGTATGTAGTGGTTGGTAGAGGATGGAAATGTGCCCAGTCGATGATGGCTGAGCACGGCGTCGTCACTCGCAAGCTCGGCCCGAACCCTAAGAAGCATAGAATATCACTCGAAGTTTGGAAGTTGCGACAGGCAGGCATTGACCCGTCGTCGACACAAAGCAACCATGAAGGCCTTTGCTCCACCTCGATCTGCATCGCTATGCTGCTTCTGTCGCCAGGCTGGCACGCGACAAGCTGCTGCACCATGGTCCTCTTCCACCCGCCTCATCCAACAATCTCGTCCCATATCGTCCACCTCTCTATACACCCAGACCCGCCGTAGGAACCTCGGATCCAGTCATGGCTCAAGTCAGCAATCGCGCAGGTGGCTCGCATCATCTGCCGTCTCAACTAAAAGTGAATCTCCTGCTGCTGCTGGACTTCCGCCGACCGAAATATCACAAAAAGACTTGTCTGACTATAACGCACGAGTTCAGAAACTGGCCAAGACTGTTCTTGAACATCCAGGCGTTCCTACCGAAGAAGATGTCGTCAAAGTTTTGACCGAATATAATCTGATGGCTCGGAAGCTTGTCAACACTAAAGATACTCAGCAAAAGCCAACAACAACTCAGTCTGAGAAAACGGCCACTTCTGCGCTACTGAGCAACCTCGACGCTCCGTCAAAGCCCTCCATCACGAGGATACGCCTCATGGATGCTCTGACCACAAATGCCTTCGACATGCTCCTCTATGGTCCTGTCTTCATTACTCCTAGCATCCTAAAGCTCTACGTCGATTTGCAGTGTCTATTGAAACGTCCAGAGTCCTTCCCAGCCATCTTCACCCTATATCGTGAGAAGCCAGTACCGCGACCCTCTAGCAAGGCTGATCTCGTCACCTACGACAATCCCAACCCCGATAAGCCCGCTGCTGCCGTACAACCTGCTGTGGCCGACGTGGCCATTGACGCTGCAATCGCTAGCCGCGATCTGTCTCTTGCCCTGGCAACCATTGACGCCACGTACTGTACAACAGCATACAAGCGCTCCAAGTTCCTACGAAGCGCCCTCTTCCCTTTGACTGGCTTCTTGCTGACTCCACCTGCCGCTTATACGCTTGCAACACGTTTCAGTGATTATCAGAACACAATGGATCCCGCAATGGCCACTAACATCGCCATGGCCGCTATGATGACATATAGTGTATGCGTTGGTAGTATTGGCTACGTTGCTTTGACCACTGCCAATGATCAAATGGTCAGAGTCACCTGGGCTCCAGGTGTACCATTGTGGGAACGTTGGGTACGTGAGGAAGAACGAGCTGCCCTCGACAAACTTTCTCAAGCTTGGGGTTTCGCAAGCACAGAAAAGTGGGGAGAGGAAGAAGGCGAGGAGTGGGACTATCTCAAGGAGTTTTGTGGTCTGAGAGGAATGATGCTCGATCGTGTTGAGCTGATGGATGGTATGGAGTAGAGAACAACCGACGCACGCTGTCAGCGACAAATTAATTGTACAGAAACCACTATATACCCCAATCTTTTGCAGTCTCAAATTCACAACTGCTTTAGCAGATTCTGAAGTCTCTGTTCAAGAGCACTTGAGACATCGCCACCACACTGCACCTCTTCCTTGATATCCAAACGTCTACACTGCACTTCCACTTTGCTCTCAGTCTTCCACGCTCTACCCAAAACGATAATCAACGGATATCCCACCAAGTCTGCATCATTCAACTTCCAACCCATAGGTTTCTTGCGATCATCAAGCACGGCATCAAAGCCACTCGATACAAGCTTCTTGGTGACATCCTCAGCAGCATCCTCATTGCCGTTCGCAGGAACGACAACAGCAGAGAATGGTGCAATAGCAGCAGGCCAGTTCAATCCCTTGGTGTCAGATAGCATACTCGCGATCGCACCCACAAGACGCGAGACACCAATACCGTGGCAGCCCATCTCAATTGTCTGGCGTACGTCGTTGCTGTCGACGAATGTTGCCGATAGAGGCAGTGAGTATCGCGTGCCGAGGTGGAACGTATGGCCAACCTCTATCGCACGATTGACGGTGACATTTCCGTCGGCGCACTTCTGGCAGGGATCGCCTGTTAGCGTGCGGGTGAGTTGCATCGACTTTCCGTTCTTTCTTGGTCGCAATTGGAACTGCACGCTGTTGAATTTGCCAGAGGGGAGGAGCAGCTCGCGTGGCTGGAGTTTTTGTTGGATATCGGTACAGGTTGAGTCAGTGAGAGGAAGACGTTCGTCGTTTATCTCGATGATTTGAGCGGAAGATGAACGGGTGCCGGATTCTTGACGTGGGTTGGCTTTATCCCAAATCTCGAGTGGGTTTTCGACTGAGAGGTCGATGTCTGGAACGAGAGCTTTGATAACGTTTGGGTTAATTTCGTTCTTGGTACTGTCGGTTCCAGAAAATTGTTGCGTGAAGGTTGGGAACCAGGCGACGACCAGGCTGCTGCGATCTTTGGTGATGCCCACCCAGCGAGAAAGGTCTTTTCTATGTTCGATAGATACCTGTTTTGGTTGGTCGATCGAGGTGATGGCGAGTTCGTCGTTGATGGTGTAGCCACATGAGCCACAGCTGATAACATTGTCCTCGCCCTTTGCCGAAACAAAATGGTATTCATGACTCAACGTGCCACCAATGTTTCCAGAGTCTGCTTCGGCAACCAAGTAGGGTAATTTTAGCTCATCGAGGAAGGCTCTATATGCTAGTCGTACTTCCTCGTAGGTTTGTCGTGCTTGTTGTTCTGTAATGTCAAAAGTGTAGAGGTCTTTCATGGTGAACTCGCGACCACGCAGAAGACCTTGTCGCGGACGTGCTTCGTCTCTGAATTTGCGTCCGATTTGGTATAGTCGAAGAGGAAGATCTTTGTAGGATTGGACAGTGCTTGCGACCAGAGATGTGATTTCTTCCTCGTGGGTTGGAGATAACAAGAACTTTGCATCTTTTCTGTCGTGGAAACCGAACAACTTGGACAATAAGTGATTGTTCGAAGACTTGTGAAAGGCTTTGGGAAAGAGATTTGTATCAAAAAAAGATGAGAATATGCACTTACTTCGCCGCCATGACCCACAAATCTGCCAGTCTTTTTCCAAAGCTCCTCTGAGGAGATGGTAGAAAGAGATACTTTGGCAGCACCTACATACATCTCAGCTAACAACGCCTACCTCTTCCGTACACGCTATGCATACCTATACTCTCCATGTGCTTGTCAATTAGGGCTTCGAGTTTTTGTTGTACACGATTGCCCAGCGGCAGCATATGGAAAATGCCAGCGTGGGCTTGTCTCAGATAGCCTGCTCTGATGAGCAACTCATGAGATTCGTCTTTGGCATCTTTGGATCTTTCGGCGCCGACAGTAGGAATCCAAAAGCGAGAAAGACGTTGAATGGTGCTGCTCGATGATATTGACCTCGAACAAGTTGTTGACAGATTACGAGGCAGTGCATGCACAAGACGGCCAACAGCTCGAGATGAAGGCGCGCATCTCGATAGCGCAATGTGGGAGTACATCCGCACGCCGAGTGCCATATGTTCTCCGACTTGCAGATATCGGTTGGTAGTTGTCAAAGTCACGGGCGAGATCCAAAGCAGTAGTCGGGGTTATCGGAGTTTATTGGTAGTCGAAAATTCAGGCCGAACGGCTCCCGCAAAACTTCTTGGTCGCGCATGTGAACGACGCCGAAGACAGACGATCGTGTTTTTTTTTTGTCCAACAAGACCTTTTTATACAAGACGCCATAAACATGGGTTTTGCTAGAAAGCGCTCGGCCGACGAGGCTCGTGCTGGAGGTTCGCGCCCGGAGAGGACATTCCCCAAGAAAGAGTATCCGAAGAAAGAATACTCCAAGAAAGAATACTCCAAGAAAGAAGGTGGTGAACAAAAGGCAAAGAAGACTCCTTTGGTATGCGACCTGCCCCTCTGCTGCACTGAGCATGCTCTCTAACAACAACCTAGATCTTCGAACCCAGACCCGACTGGTATGCCACTGCGTTGCCCGAACTGCCCGTATCCACATCTGCCCAACCGCCCTCGCAAAGACTGGTCGAAGAGATTCACGATTATGCCTACACTCTGCTCGAATCCGAGAACACAAATTATGCTGCCAATAACAACTCGGCCTCGTCATCACACAAGTTCTTGTCCACCATTATGGCCTCCGGTACCCTTGAGGATAAAATTTCAGCCCTGACCCTGCTGGTACAGGAGTCGCCGCTACACAACACAAAAGCTTTCGAGACATTGCTTGGTCTGGCAAGAAAGAAGAGCAGGAACCAGGCTCTCATGGCTGTCGCTGCCATCAAGGATTTGCTGGGTCAGGGTGATGTTCTTCCTGGTGACCGCAAGCTCCGCGCTTTCACAAAACAGCCTGCTTTGGTCAAGGCACTCGATGAGCACCACACCATCTGGAGAGTCGGAAGTCCCTTGCCAAAGGGTCTCGAGAAAACCCACCTTATCTACTGGGCGTTCGAGGACTGGTTGAAGAAGCAATACTTTGAGCTTTTGAAGATCCTGGAAAGTTGGTGCAGTGACGAGGTCGAATACGCAAGAAGCAGAGCAATCACATACGTCTGGGAGTTGTTGAGAGACAAGCCCGAACAAGAAGAGAACCTCTTGAGGTTGTTGGTGAACAAGCTCGGTGACAAGGACAAGAAGATCGCTTCTCGCACATCATATCTCCTCCTGCAGCTGGAAAACACTCACCCTGCCATGAAGGGTATTATCGTTAATGCGATTGAGACCGAATCGCTCTTCCGTCCTGGACAAGCCGCTCACGCAAAGTACTACTCGATCATCACCCTCAACCAAACTATTCTCAGCGTCAAAGAGCCCGAAGTCGCCAACAAGCTGCTCGACATTTACTTTGGTCTCTTTATCCAATTCTTGAAGCCTAGATCTCATGCCAAGGTCAAGGCTCAGAAAGTGCAAGGTGGTGGTGGAAAGGCTGGCAAGATGGCTGCAAAGAAGGCAAAGGCTTTGGAGCAGGCTGATGCTGCTGACAGCGAACTCAACGAGAAGATGGTTACCGCAGTCCTGACTGGTGTCAACCGTGCTTTCCCCTTCGCCAAAACCGACGACCCTACTTTCGAACAGCATCTTGACACCATCTTCCGCGTCACTCACTCGTCCAACTTCAACACCAGTATCCAGGCCTTGATGCTGATCCAACAGATTTCTGCCACCAAGCACTTCTCAGCTGATCGATTCTACCGCACACTCTACGAATCTCTCCTCGACCCTCGCCTCATCACCTCGTCCAAGCAAATCATGTACCTCAACCTTCTCTTCAAGTCGTTGAAATCCGATGTCAACGTCAAGCGCGTACAGGCGTTTGTCAAGCGTTTGTTACAAACAATCACCATGCACGAAGCACCATTCGTCTGTGGTGTCTTGTACCTGATCAGCGAGCTCGAAACCACTTTCCCCACAATCAGAAACATGATCCGTGAGCCGGAGGCTGACCCCGAGGATGAAGAGGAACACTTTGTTGATGCACCTGAAGATGGAGATGACAAGGCCGAGGAGTCGACGCGGGAACAGACAGCCCCTGCAGTGCGCTACGATGCACGAAAGAGAAACCCCGAGCACAGCAACGCCGACCGCAGCGCACTGTGGGAGGTTCTGCCATTACTTTCCCACTTCCATCCGTCTGTTGCAATCTTTGCCGAGGCGTTGGTCAACCAAACAACGCTACCACCCAAGCCCGATCCTACCAAGCACACATTAATGCACTTCCTGGACAGATTCGTTTACCGTAACGCAAAGACCAAGGGAGCCACGACAACACGCGGAGCATCCATCATGCAACCTATGTCAGGATCCAATGCCGCAGATGTACTCATCAAGGACCGTGCCGATGCTACTCACCGCATTCCCCTCAACTCGGACGCTTTCTGGAAAAAGAAGGTCGAAGACGTTGCAGCCGACGAGGTCTTCTTCCACGACTACTTCACCAAGATCAACAACGCTAAGCCTACCAAGAAGGACAAGAAGAAGCAGAAGGACGCTGCTGACAGCGACGCGGAGAGCGATGCCGACGAGGACGAGATCTGGAAGGCCCTTGTCGAGTCGAGACCCGAGATTGAGGGCGATGATGACGATGATGACGACGACCTCGACATGGAAGATCTTGAGGAAGGTTACTCGGACAGTGAGGAGGGCGATGGCGGTGTTGAAATTGGCGAGTTTGCTGAAGACGACATGGACGAGGCAGACTTGGGAGATGATATGGACGATGATCTGGAAGATGATGGCTTCGAAGGACTCGAGAGCGGCGATGAAGACGCCATGCTTGGTGACGACGAAGACTTACCGTCTGACTTTGAAGGTCTGGGAGATGAGACTGAAGAGAAAGACGAGAAGAAGGACAAGTCGGACGAGAAGAAGAAAAAGAAGAGAAAGCTCAAGCACCTGCCGACATTTGCGTCGATGGACGATTATGCCAAGCTGTTGGGTGCAGACGACGAGGACATGTAGATTTAGCATTAGTTATACGATTGTGTTGGCCTTTACGCAGGGCTTGTCTGACTCAGTCAATGAGTGTCTTGTACCTTTTAATTGTCAGGTTGTGGTACAAGTAGATGAAATAGACTTTGACCCACTTTTGGCCATGACGGTGAGCGGCACGTTGCAGATCCGGGGCTTGGATGTTGAATGAAACGATTGTAAACAGACGACAATTGACAGGACAGGCTCGGCAGCAGCATGAATCGGTAGCGCCATGGGCCTGGAGAAGAAGGATGTGATCACGGCTGCTTTCGCCGCTTTTGTCTCGTGGTTGCTGCTCACGCACTGGGTGCCCTCGTTCCGCTGGATTCCCTACGCCTTTGTCACCGGCTGCCTCGCAACTCTCATCGGCCTCGCATTCCTCTTGTTGACCTCGTCCAAAGGCCCGAACTATCGCTACAACCATGCCACCACCATCAAGCCTCCGGCCTTTGTCACCCCAGCCCTGTGGAAGCAAGAGAAGGCTGCGCTCAAGGCTCGCTCGCGATACGACAAGACGCCCATCTACCCTTCTTCGGCAAACGTCTCGCTGAGCATTGACGGTCTGCTGGACTATGTCCTCCGCGACTTCATCACCGTCTGGTACAAGAACATCAGCCTCCGACCGCTGTTCCAGAATGAGGTGGATCGTGCAATCAGACAAGTCCTGGACAATGTGCGCAGGAGGACTCAACAACTCGACATGGTCGAACTTGGTGTCGCCAGAATTGTCCCCATCTTGACCAACCACATGCGCGACTTCTACAATGCCGAACGTATCGTCAGGGGAAAGAACCTCTCTCGCGACATGACCGAGTCTGAAGAGTTGGACCTTGCCATAGCGGCCAAGTTCAGAGATGGCAAGCTTCACCCAGCTGCAGCTTTGGCCTTCTCCGATACAAAACTCCTGCAGCAAACCCACCTGCGTCGCCTCGTTGCTAAGATTCTACCTCTCGTTATGCCCGAGTACATGAAGACTAGTGCAGCTGTGACCACTCTGGTCAAGGAGATTGTCGCATGTGCTGTTCTCACCCCCATCGTCTTGATGCTTTCCGATCCCGACTTCTTCAACCAGCTTATTGAGAATTCTGGACGAACCATGCTCCAAGACCGCAAATCTGTCCGCAAACTACGAGCTGCACTGGATGAGCATGCTGTACCTACCCCTCAACATCCCAAAGCTGCTCAATTCCCTCGTCTCAGGCCAAACGATAATGAAAGGCAGTTTGAAAGATTCATCCGTGCAACTCGCAATTGTGCCACCCTCTCTGACGCTAGACGCTTCAGAAGTGAAATCTCCAGTCAAGTTCGAAAGGCTACTTCTGGTCCAGACCAAGACCCGGTCTACCTCCGCCGCCTGGAATCTGGTCGTCGCATTCTGGATCAGAAAATCGCCCACTTCACCGCTGGTGGTTCTTCCAGACCAAAGCTGACCGTGAAAGCTTCTACATCTAGTATTGAGCATACCTCTAGGCTTAGTCAAGCCTCTCTTGATGAAGTACTCCACAATGCATCAGGTCTCTCCTACTTCATGGAGTTCATGGATAGGAAAAGCCGCATGCGTCTGGTACAGTTTTGGATCGTGGTAGACGGTTTCCGCAACCCTCTCGAGGGAGACAACGACGAGCCAGAGCAAGAACTACAAGATACCCCTTGGACGCCTTCAGATAGGATGGACCTAGAACAGATGTATGAGGCTTATCTCACAAAGCCCGAACTCAACGTACCAGATCATGACAGGCGGGCGGTACGAGACTTCTTGCGAGCTGGTCGATCAGCAGATGCTCGACTTTATGTTTCTGCTCGACGTGCTGTTCTTCGAGCGCAGACGGCTGTCTTTGAAGAGATGAAGGAACAGCACTTTGAAAATTTCAGAAAGTCAGATCTGTTCTACAAATGGCTTGCTACAGAGGAAAGTTCTATCATGTCAGCCACCTCAGATAGTCATCAGGAACTTTCGAGATCATTGTCGGTTGGTGGTGAGAGGGATCGACCACTCCATCGAGAAGCTCGACCAGCGACTATGCTTTCTCCAAAGTCGCCTCGCGCACCTGAGCTTAAGCGGCCGGCACTATCATCTACCGATTTGAAGAGTTTCATCAAGCCTAGTGTTCTTGCCAGCCCAGTACGGCAATCGATGGATGGCGGAAGACCTCGGCCTTTGTTTGATGACGATGTCGAGGATGAACGTATGACTCGATCTGTCTCTGCACTCAGTAGCATGGACTTGGACATCGATGGCGATCAGCCTCATGATGACTCTGCGCAGGTCGTTGATGCTATGCAGGCTGCTTTGAACGAGATCATGGACGAGCCAGATAACGGCTCAATCTTCTCCTCGGAGAGTCTAGGTGTGAGCAATGACTCACCAAGGACATCCTTGGACGGTGCGAGACCTTCTCTAGTCCAGACGAGATCGAAGCCCAGTATTGCCTCTCTTGGCTTGGTAGGAGCTGTTTCAAGCAAAGGAGTTTTCGAGGATGATTTGTTCGGAGAAGAAGAAAAGTTTGCTGAAGATGAGAAAGAAGATTCGGATATGGGCGAGAAATCAATCGAGGACGATATTCATGAAGCTGCACCTGGTGATCTTGGACTCACAGAAGCTATTAGCACTCTCAACGCCGACATCGACCGGCTAACGGCTCAAGATGCCATCTTGGATTCACTAACAAAGAAGGCCGAGTTGACCAATAACGCAGCTGAGTTACGTATTCTACGCAAGTCGAAGCAGAGCTTAGCGAGGGAAATACACCGCAAGGAGATGCAAAAACAACAGTATACCATCCAGGAAAGCGACAATAGCTTGTATGGAAGAGCGGCAGTCAACATCAAATCGATCATGGTCGGTAGAGAAGAAGATGGTCATGAGTTTGCGCTTTGTGAGTCTTATTTGTTTCTACTACATAGGAACATCGCTGACGAGATAAAGACGTTATCGAAGTTCGACGTCAGGCAGGCGATCAGATGCCTTCTGCAGTGTGGATGGTGACTAGACGGTATAGCGAGTTCCACGAGCTGAACAAGCGTCTTCGAGAAAGATTTCCTACTGTCAGAAATCTTGAGTTCCCGCGGCGACAAACACTGTTCACGTTGCAGAAAGACTTCTTACAAAAGCGAAGAGTCATACTTGAGAAGTACCTCAAGGCAAGCGACCGCTATAACATGATGGTCTCAACAGCTGCTAACTGTTCATAGGCGTTACTTCTCATCCCGGCCATCTGCCGTAGTAGAGAGCTTCGTGCTTTCCTTTCCCAATCACGAATCACATCGAGTGCCAATGGCAGTCAAATTGACGAAAAAGACTTCGTAACAAGAATCTATAACTCGGTCACAGACGGCATGGAAGAATTCTTGGGCAACATACCAGTTCTCGACCAGCTCTCCGTCGCCGGCCAGAATCTAATCTCAGCAGCGACCGCCCAGATGAGTGGAGTGCCACTGAATCCCAACGCCCCTGAGTTCTCATCAGATCCAGCCTCTGCTGCAGAAGCCGAAGCCGAAATCAATGCTTTCGAAGATCGCGAGGCAGAACCCTTCGTCAAACCCATCTGTGACATCTTCTTGGAGATTTTTGAGTTGCAAAAAGGCACCAGCTGGCTACGAGGTCGTGCCGTAGTTGTTGTGTTGCATCAACTTCTCGGAGGCACCATCGAGCGCAAAGTACGTGATGCAGCGAAAGGATTCGGACAGGAAGACACGATCATTCGCTATCTCGATCTTGTCAAGAATATTATGTGGCCAGACGGTCAGATGAAGCAAGGCGGTGTTCCACGAACAGCGGCACAGAAAGCAGCTAGTCAGAAAGAAGCAGGGTTGTTGCTTGCAACGCTGGTGCCAGATTTGGCAGGGAGTGTGGTGGGAAGGCAGAACGCGCAGGCCGCGAGTAGGAAAGTGTTTGCTATGCTGAATAATCAGCGACTAAAGTAAGTGTGCTTTTCTAGCTCCTAATACTTCTTGTAGAAGGATTATACTGACGTTCTCACAGTACGCATCTGGTGTTTACACTCTTAGACGAATTGATAGGGACTGTCTTCCCTGAAGCAGTCACGCGATGATAGAAGAAACATAATGATACCACTTCACAAGCTATTGATGCTCTTTTTCAAGATAGTGATATTAAGAGAACTGTAGGGAGTGTGTGGTAGTTGCCATTACTAGCATTCTTCTGCGATGAGTTTCTCGCCAGAGGATTGATAGTTCCATTCACTCAAGCACTGCTAACGGTTCATATAGAAAGTTCTGCCAATTTTGACAACAATCACATCTGGTCTGACGGTTAGCATTGCAGCATCAAAAGCTAACCATGTCTTGGCAGTCATCCACAACAACGAATCACCACTACCAACACCAGCTGGCTTGAGTTCGAGTCTCTGCATCAGCCACTACTTTCACCAGTCAATCTTCGACTAAACAGCTCGTCAGATTGGTCTCTTGATAGACGCGCCCCTGTGGAAAGGTGGTCTGGTCACTATCAGAGGCTGGAGGAGAAGATGAATGGAAGGAAAGTGAAGGGTGATGTGGACAATCTTGGAAGTGAGTAATAACTTCCCAATTCGGCAGACCTGTGATTTCATTTTTTGGTCGAATGTGCTTGGATTGATCGATCGTCTTGTACATCGTTTCCTTGCACAGCTTTTTGGTTTTCTCAAGTTTCCTTTTGTGATGCTCTTTCCCTGAGGTGTGTTTCGCCGACTCTCTCACACTCCGTCCTCCACCATTATCGCTTGATTCATTGCCGCTGATTGGTGATTTAGGCCAATTGATCCGTTTGTCTTGTTGCTAGTGTTTTCCGGATCGACTCCCATCCGTCTGGGTCGCGTCACTACCACAAACGGAACCAACACCAACGCACTTTCCTCAAATTGTGTTTCCATCACTACTTGCATTCGATCCCACACCCCTCAACTCATCACTTCAATTTCGGTCGCCATCTACGGACTGAACACGCCAGCATGAATCCACGCGCTCCCCATTACAAGTTTCGGCCATCGTCTTCATCTACCAGCAGTGGTAAGGATTTGGAGAGCATCTATGGCAGTCTGCACAACTCATTCGTGCCTGCTTCTGATCGCACTGTGAACGGCGCAAGCGAGGCACCTCCTGCCGCTATGAGCAACAGCACACACGAACCCCCTACCCACAGCCGTTCGCTTGTCAAGTTCCAGCCACAAAAAAGCTCTGATGTAAGTGCTCACCGTGTAGGCAACTCTCGGAGTTCTGCTGACTGGCGCAGGATGAGCTGCTCGAGCGCGCACGCAGCGAACAACTTGAACAGAATCAACTGGCGATGCACAAAAAGCTCTTGCGCCTGACTGATCAGGTCAATGAGTTGATGAGTCAACGCTCAGCCTTCGAAGAAGAGAAGGCACAGAGTGACAAGATTATTGAGGAACTCCGTCGTGAGGTCGCTGTACTTAAAACTAAAGTTCAGGAGCACCATAACAAACTTGATGTTTGCAAGCGCGGCATTGATGACAATGCCAAAGAGGCTCAAAACATGGAACAGCGCATCAAGACAATTCCTGGAAGTCTGGACTCGCGTTTCCAGCATCACTCCACTCGTATCGACAAAGTCGAGAGTCTTGTACGTGGTGCTGCAATTCAGATTAAGCAGCACACTACACAGTTGGGTGACAGTGAGAAGCGCATCGATCAGCTTGAGCACAAGTCCAACGGGATCATCACCACAAACAGTTACAATGGTTCACACCTGCAACAGAATGGCACTATTTCTGAAGGTAAGCCATCAAAAACTGCATTGTTGAGATCTTGCTAACAATCTTAGTGGCCCAACTCAAGCTCGACATCGCGAAGGTCCAACAAACTCAAGACTCACACAAGTCGTACCTGGAGAAGACTGGAGAAACTCTAGTCACCCATCAGAACAACATGGCCACAGTTAGCAAGACTATCGACGATCTTCGCTCCGAGCTCAAGTGATTGAGCACTGTCAACGCTGGACACCGTGGCAATGAGAACTCGGCACCTAGAGGCAATCATTCGAGACTGGACGTAACCCCTGACGCCATCTTCAGGCTCCAGAACCAACTCGATCGCCTGGCTGAAGAAGTTCGTCACAAGGTCAACAACACAGAGAGTCCCAAGAGTGATGCATCCAGTGCTGCCAATGATGTGGAGACACTGATGATCCAAATGGATGATGTTCGCAACAAGATTCGCAAGCTTGAGCGAGACATGGTAAGCTATTGAGGCGTGGCTATGGCAACCTATGAAACTAACACATGATTATAGGGCTATCAAGTCGACATGTATCGTCTTCTGGAGCAAGTCTCACTCTCCAACAAGATAAGTCTGGAGTCGATGTTCTATCAACTCACAAAGGAGCTCGAAGGCAGATGTGCCCCTGGAGAAATCGAGTTTGGCCTGGACGAGGATCGTACCTTCATACTTAGACAGCGTGTCCTCGAGCGCCTCTCAGTCGAAGACAGCATCCAGTGCGAGTTCCTGCGCCTCAAAGAGTCGCAGCAGATGTTTACTTAGTCAGCTTCATTGGTTTTCTGAGCGTAGAAATGCACGACAGTCTAGCTAAGAATGGAATATCCGCAGAGAGAACCCCATTGGAGGCTATCTCCATGGTCAAACCTGTTTCCAGTTCGCAACTGTGCATTTCAACGGCCTATAAATCGCAATGGACCCGAGCTGAGGAAGAGGTCAGTTGCAAGATTGTGACAGTCTTTAAGCATACAGAGGTGTAATGCTTTGTTGGATGCGAGGCTGCCGGCAGCTGCTTCTTTTTGTTCTCCTCCTTCCTCCTCACCCTAATTATCCCCTTCCATCACTCCTTCCTCACCGACCCTGCCAAAGAACGTCACAGTCCTGCTCTTTATCTTCCAAATACCACTCGCTCCTGCCTCTACCTCCGTGTCTCCCACTTCACTAGCAGAAACGCAGAGCAGTTCGTCAACATACTTGCCGTATGCAGTTACTTGCTGGCCTTCCCATTTGCCTCTGCCCAAATGCACGCCAGTGAAGTATGTAGTTGCCTTTGCTGTGGTTGTGTCGAGAATCAGGTGCTGAGTAGTCAATGCGTGCTGGGTGGTCACCGGCTTCAGTCTGTAATTTGAACACAAATCAGTTTCTTCTCACTCTGTCTTCTCTATGTCCGTCTTCCCACTCCTCTTGTTTGTTCGCTCACACGTAAGGATATGCACGTAACATTAGGACAAAAAGGTGATCCAAGGAGAACTCACCGTTGCTGGATTCTCTTGCTCAGAGCATCAACACCTAGAATGGGCTCGTCGTTAAAGGGATATCTTGCGACAACGTCCTTCTCAAAGACTCGTTCGAGTAGAGGCCAGTCTTTGTTGTCTAGAGCAATGCAGTAGAGCGATATCACATTCTTTATGGCGTTGTAGTCGTGAGGATTTGCTTGGGTAGACATTGCTGATGGCGCGCAAGATGATCGTTTTTCTGGCAGGACTCTTTTGGATGCGTTTTCAGGCTACTGTCGTCAATGGCTCAGAGTTCTCGTTAGATGTAGTGGTTTGTGGTGGTTGGCTTCGAGTTAGGATGATGTGAAGCGACCAGAGGACGAGGTTTAAGTACGATGATTTCGGCATCCCCGCCCGGCTCCACAGCTTTCGGGATTGAATGCTGGTGACTTATGATAAGAGGCACGTCTCGAGAAACTTGGAGTATGGCTCTCTTGAGAGCCCAAACTAATGCACAATGAGTTCAGATGTGAGCAGTGATTTTGTTCAAGTAATAAATATACAAAGGCCTGGGCCTTATCTCTGAAATTTTGGTGTACAGTCCAATCTACTCCTTGTCAGCAGATGCGCTACCCTGATAAGCCCAACTAGGCTGTTGGATGGTGTTTGGATCCAGATTCGATGCAGGCAATTGGCCGTCAGCGGGCAGTTCAAAGACACGCAGCCTCGAGGTGATTCTGTCATCGACAACCACGTCATCCAACCACAATCTTTCCTTCTTCTCTTGTTGAACAGCACCTTCTTCTGTCTCAGGGTCGGCCTTGGGCTTTCTGACGCTCTTGTGCCACTCCTTCTCTTCGTGTGACAGGTAATCAATATCTGAAGCTTGGAACTCGCGATGTGATGCGAGGACAGCGGCTGCAGTGCGAGAGAAGATCTCTTCTGCGACATAGCGACGGGTGAGGAAACGGTAGATGCGAATGGGGAAGTTCCAGAAGCCCAGGAGGTGAGGGAAGGGGATGGCAATTGCTGGGCCAAGAGTAGTGGGGGTTGATGCAGGCAAAAGGGCACTAGTGTAGGCAGAGGTGGAAATGTAAGGGTCGGGTTTTGTGAGTTTTGGTTTTGCGGGTTCTTCTTCTTCTTTTGGCGGTTCGGGGAGAGATTCGGGGGTTGCGTTTTCAGAGTCATTGGCGTTGGAGTCGAAGACGATGGAGCTCGAGTCGGTGTTTGTGGATGAGCCTGAGGAAGCGGTAGGAGGCGTGTCCTTCATGGTCAAGTCGGTCGCTGCCTTGACAGCGGCATCACCTAACGAAGGTGCGCCGTCAATGTGCTGCTTGGCCTCTTGGACTTCTTCAACTTGTACAGGCTCTTTCAACGGACCCAACCAGCCCTCGTGTGTGCCGCGCAAATACTCCTTCCACGCGTGTCTGCCAATGACCAGATCTCCTTTTACGCCCGCTTCATCCACGCACCCGACTCTTTCTCTCTGTTCAGTGACAATCTGCTCTTTCGTAGGCTCAGCCTCGTCTTGGACGCCTTCAGCTTTCCGCCTGTATCTTCTGATCTTCTCTGCAGCTCCAAAGCGCAAATCTCCCTCTCTTCTGCCCTCGACGACATCCCAATCCATGGCTCCTGCTACCAAGACTGGCTTAACATATTCGTAAAAGTGTTCTCTGGCGCTTCTCAGACCGTCTGCTGGTGGTGCTTGTAGGTAGACGGTCATTTTCCTGGGCATGGTCGTTGTCGGCAGTATCTTTTCGGAGAGCGGTGCGACCATATCGCAGTATTTCTGTTGGGAACGAGCAGTTTCGCGTTTGTCGTAGTAGACTGCTGCAGCAAAGGATCCTGTGATGGAGAGGAAGATCATCCAGTTTCGCGAAGGGAGTTTGGCTTTGATGTTGGGGAGACCTGGATTACTCTTGTATCAGTGACATGCTCTTTGGGTCTCCCTTTACACTCTTCCTGTCTCTATAATGCTGTCTCGAGGAAAGATTAGCTTGGTCACGTACCCATCATGCGAAAGGCAGGATTGCCCTCTGCTGCCTTTGGTGCAGCCTTTGCACCGTTGTTGACAGTCTGCTCTGCTGTCTTAGACAGGGGCACTCCAGCTACTTTGTCCGCCATTCTTGGATGGATAGGTATGTCAAGATAAATCTTGTACAATCATCACATGCCGCCGTCGCTCGAGAATTTCCCCAGCGTCTTCGGCCTTTGTCGGTCCTTGGCGCCTATATACAGGGTCACACAAACGACATCGTTTTCAGTGACATGTGATGGACATTGCTCACGCAACGCTTTGATTATCCTCCGGATGATCTGGTAGTCAGTGGAGGCAAGAGGTTTCAATGCCGTGTTCGGAAAGAATTGTTCTAAGAATTGGGTGGAGAACGTTGAGTGCGAATTTCTATCGAGACTCTATCTCACAGGCTACAGTTCTATATTGTAAGCTTCGCACTCGAGCAAATGTCGAATGTCAACCTTCAGAAACTCCATGCGAGTTCTTGTTGGACTCTTGATCAATGCATCGCAGGAGATATCCATACCTTATCGGTGACAACTCTGATCGCCTTTGCCAGCTCCGTTCCCTTCTCCCACACCTCATCATGCAAACAATCGATGACCATCTTCGACACTTGTTTGCCCTCGTTGCTTGTCGGAATCGTCGAAGTTCTTGTGAAGCCTTGCATGACCAACTTTTCCATCATTGAGTCCGTTTGCTCCATGTCCACCAACTCATCACTACTTGACTGTACGAGTAGGACGTTGCCTCGCCACTTCTCCAGTCTGCCGACTAGTTGGCTTGCCGTGACCCATGTCTCCTCATTCTGACCGAATGCAGCCGTCACAAACTCGCGATAAGCTGGGTGCGTATGTGTAGCAACCAAAGCAGCTATGTCATAGATGCCTTCCATACCCAACAATGCTACAGGAGACCGTATAGAACCATGTCCGGCGCTCAGGATGGCAGTAGCTTGCATTGCAAGTGTTGCGCCACAGCTATGCCCACACAATACGTAGCGGCCTGCTGTGATAGACCTAGTATCTGGCAAGCGGGTGGAACCACCATTCTTGAGGCCGACTTCCTCACCAGCGTTCGAGCCAAGGAAAGACAATGCGCCAAGGACATCGTTCAGATGCTCTGGGTGCTGCACATTGCGACTTTTGTCATCTGGAGAGGATGGAGAAGTAGGATGTGAAGGATATGGAGACAGGCGGTAGTCAAGTGACACGAATCCGGCAATATTGTGTGGATGATCATCCTTGATCAGCAGGTCCAGAGCAGTGTTAAAGCTCTTGCGGGTGATTATAGGATCTCTCCAAGCTCCTCCATGGATGTAGCTGGTCGAGAATCAGCCATCGCAAGTCTAGATAGATGTATCACAGTAGGGTTCGTGCTAGAATAAGAAGGACTTGAGGTTTTCCACAGGGCCAATATCATGCGACAAGACTCTGCAGGTTGCGAAAATTCAACCAGAAGACAAGGAAGAACAGAAGAAAAAGGGGTTTCACCTACACAAGCCATACTGCCTGTTGTGGATCTTCAGGCTGTCTTTTGAGGACGCATATGTCAAGCAAATTCAGACGAGTACCCCCGTAAGAAACGTCAGTCCAGTGTCTGGCATGCAGAGACTCATGATACTCGGCACTCCGAGAGTTAAGAAGTCGTTCAGTCGTCATGCAGTTGATCCAAGCAGGCTGTGGAGAATGATCAATCAGAAACACAGCAGGCAGGGTTACGGCCTGGTGGGGTCACGGATGATTAATAAGGTTGAACCCTGACAGGAACAGCCGATGTTTGGCAACGGGGCGGGCCCTTTCCACAAAACGAGACAAAGACGAGTTCAACGAGAATACCAACCGACCCTTCCTGCTGTCTATCAGACTTGATGGCTCCAGGCAGAGGTTTTGACTGGTTGGCTCTCTGAATGTCCAAACAGAAGTCAGGCATAAGTTAGTTGGGCTGCGAATGACATGACGTCTACGTGCATGGCTGGTGTGTGGGCTGCTGCTTTGCCTGCCACGTCTTTAAACCTGAAGTTGCGACTTCTGCGAGAATTGGTTGGTCTGTAGGTAGCCGCCGCGCTTTCCCTTCCATCACATCTCACTTGCCTTCCTCTCACTCTTTCCTGCTCTGTCGCGCAGCAAGATAACCCCTGTGAATTTAAATCCTGCGAAACACGACGAGATAATCCCTATCTTATTCTTCACCTCGAACACGCACTAAACACATCCTTGAACGAACGACCGGTCAAGGCGCTTGACACCTCGAACCCCACCACACCATCCGCAAGCCAAGGCCTACTACTAGCCACCCTTGTTAAGCTTGTGACGCCAACCATCTTGACTGAGCGCTGCCAGTCAAGCATCTCTCTTCCTTTTTCGACCGACCCTCGACCACTTACCATACCATGTCCGACTACGGTGGATACGACGACCGCCGCCGCTACCGCGAGACGCGCACTCGACCTCGCGAACGCGGCGATCCCGAATTCGTCCAGGAAACAACCTACATCGAGCGCGGCAAGGGCCCTCCTCCTCGTGATCTGGTCTACCGCCCTCGCGAAGAAAGCGTCGAAGACATTACACGAGACTTCCCTCCTCCCTCGAGCGATCGCTATGGTCCCCGTGGAGGAAGAAGAGAATACGACAACTACCCTCCTCCTCGCCGTGCACGCAGCCAGGTTGGCCGCAGAGACTACGATGATTACGACGATGATTATGATGTCCCTGTTGCTGCTGCAGCTGCTGCTGGCGCTGGATATGCCGCTGGACGCGCAAAGGATCGCCGCCGTCACCGTGATCGCCATGATCGTGACTACGACTCGGAAGAATACTCACCCCCTCGTCGCCGTCATGCTGAACGACGCAAGTCTGGTGTTGGCGAGATCTTGGAAGGCCTTGGGCTCGGAGGAGTCGCCGCTGCTATCACAGGACGCTCTCGCAGTCGCAGCAGGTCCAGAGATCGTGACTCCCGTCGTGATAGAGATGGCAGAGCTAGATCACGCCACGGTGGTCGCTACGACTCTGACGACGACAGTCGCAGCCGCAGCAGATCCAAGGGACGCACCGAACGCAAGTGGGCTCAGGCTGCTCAAGCTGCTCTAGTTGCTGGTGCCGTCGAGGCTTTCCGCTCCCGCAAGGATCCTGGACCATGGACCGGAGAAAAGGGCCGCCGCATCGCCACTGCTGCCATCGGTGCTGGTGGTATTGATGGACTCGTTGACCGCAACCCTGACAAAAAGACAAAGCGTCATCTGGCTGAAGCCGTGATTGGAGGTCTAGCAGCCAACCGCCTTGCCAACGGCCCTCGCAGTAGAAGTAGAGGTCCTGCTGGCGCTAGGGACAACCCGTATGGCCGCTCTCGCAGTCGCTCTCGTTCCATCTTTGGCGGCCGTGGCAGAAGCCAGTCGCGTGGTCGTGATGGCCAAGGTGGTGGCGCTGGTGGGCTTGAAAAGCTTGCAGCTGGAGGAGCTCTGGCAGCAGCTGGCAAGGCCATCTATGACCGTGTGCGTTCAAAGTCACGTCGTAGGCGCTCTCCTTCGTCCAGCTCTGCAGACTCGTATGTCCCTTCCCGCAATCGCCGTCGCAACAAGGAGCGAAGCTCACCTGCTCAATCAGATACAGGCAGCCGCGCCGTCGCCCAGCGCGGTCGTGATCGCAACCTCGGCCCTGCCGCTGGCGCCGGTGCAGGTGCTGGTGCACTCGCTGCTTCAACAAACAACCGCGGCACTCGTAGCCAGAGTTCGTCGAGCAGCAGCACCGATGTCGATGTTCGTCGTAAGCGAATGCGAGGCAAGGAGCTACTAACAGCCGGCCTTGCCACAGTCGCTACCATTCATGCTGCTCATGGTGTTTACTCAAGTATGGAAGCCCATGAGAGGCGCCACAAGCTCGTTCAAGAGGGCGAAATGTCTCCGGCTGAAGCTCGCAAGAAGCAGACAAAGGCTTGGGTGCAGGATGCAGCTGCTGTTGGCATTGCTGCATTGGGTATCAAGGGTGCTTTCAGCGAGTGGAAGGAGATGAACGAGCATAGGTTTGTTGATATGATTGTGATCCCTAAGAAATTGACTAACTATCTACCGACAGACGCGAGATTCACGAGCTGGAGAAGAGAAAGGCTCTCAAGCAGAAACGCCGCGAAAAACTGGACCGAGAGGCACGCCGTGCACAAGAAGAGAGCCTCTACCGAATGCTTCCCCTTTTGCAGCAACAACAACAGCTGCAGCAGCAGCAACAGCAGTACGGAGCTCCTCAAGCGCCCATGCAGCCTGGAAATCAGATGATGTACCCTAGCAACCTTCCACCTCCACCACCCGGACCCCCTCCTGCAGCGAGGTATTAGGAGCGACCTCCCGCCATACGAGGGATTCTAAAATCCACACCCGAAGACCGACAAATAACAAAGCTCCGTTGACCATGTCTTGTGGAGGAACAACAGGCTCTACACAACTCAATACCCTTTCTCGTGGCACTTCTTGTTTCCACTCTGTTTTCTTTTTCTTACGTTCTTGCTTCTGGAGTCAGCTCTTTTCGCTCTTCACGACCTTGATGACTTCAATGACGACAAAACATTGCATTGATTTTCGGTTTCAGGCGAGCACACACACGTATGACATGGCAATGGGATGAAGTCCAGCAGGCAGACTTGCACATTCTCCTTTCCCTTTTCTCCCCTTTTACACGCTACGATATCTACGATTAGCACGAGAAGCAGAAAAGCTTCGGCACATGAATTTCCTTTTCTTTCTGAGCAGCGAGAGCATGATTATGGAACAATGAAATCAAGTTTTTATAGAAGCTTTCCTATCCTGACCGAATCCAATGCATTGTGTTTTACGATAAGAGGTAAGGGTCATGTTGAACTTTAACTTGACACAAAGAGGCTCAACAGAGGTAAAAGAGGTCCAAAGAGCAGGACGAAGCTCTGTCATTACTTAAGACAATGCTTATAGGTACAGCTCGAGCAATTGATGGCAGGTATTTGGCCGTGGTGAGGACACGGTGGCAGAGGTACAAATGAAAGACGTCAAGACCACGCAGAGGAATGGCTGGACGAGAGAGCATCGAAGCTTGTTGAGAGATTTGCTCTGGCCAAACCCTACTACTCAGCACTTTTGGAAGGAACGATGCGAACACTGACCACTTTGCGAAACGTGCTGTAGCTAGAGGCCCTTCTGAAAGCTGGGGGGCAGAAAGATTGGAGGCGGTGAAGATCTGTCGACCTTACGGCGGCAATTGTCAAGATTGAGAGAGGGGTGGGGCCACTTTTTGTTGGCTGCTTCTGCTAGCACTTTACATAGGCGTACACTCTGCTCTCCTTCCTTCCTTTCTCCTTCACATCTCTCTCCCACCCCATCTCCTATCCCCCTCTTTTCCACACCATCACCATGAGTGCTCCCGCCCAGAAGTTCAAGGTCGCCGACCTCAGCTTGGCCGCTTTCGGTCGTCGCGAGATCGAGCTCGCCGAGCACGAGATGCCCGGTCTCATGGCCACCCGCGCAAAGTACGCTGAGGAGCAGCCCCTCAAGGGTGCCCGCATTGCTGGTTGCTTGCACATGAGTACGCCATTCCACTCAAAATCTGGTCGAATTGAAGCTAATCCGCTCTCTCACAGCCATCCAGACTGCCGTCCTCATCGAGACCCTCAAGGCCCTCGGTGCCGAGCTCACCTGGACCTCCTGCAACATTTTCTCCACCCAGGACCACGCCGCTGCCGCCATTGCCGCCGGTGGTACCCCCGTCTTCGCCTGGAAGGGTGAGACCGAGGAGGAGTACGAGTGGTGTCTCGAGCAGCAGCTCACCGCTTTCCCCTCGGGCAAGTCTCTCAACTTGATCCTCGATGACGGTGGTGATCTTACCGCTCTCGTCCACAAGAAGTACCCTGAGATGCTCAAGGACTGCTACGGTGTCTCTGAGGAGACCACCACTGGTGTCCACCACCTCTACAAGATGCTCAAGAACAAGAACCTCCTCGTCCCCGCCATCAACGTCAACGACTCCGTCACCAAGTCCAAGTTCGACAACCTTTACGGCTGCCGTGAGTCCCTCGTCGACGGTATCAAGCGTGCCACCGATGTCATGATCGCTGGTAAGGTCGCCGTTGTTGCCGGTTTCGGTGATGTCGGTAAGGGTTGCGCCCAGGCCCTCCACGCCATGGGTGCCCGCGTTCTCGTCACTGAGATCGACCCCATCAACGCTCTCCAGGCCGCCGTTTCTGGCTACCAGGTCACTACCATGGAGAAGGCCGCTTCTATCGGTCAGATCTTCGTCACCACCACCGGCTGCCGTGACATCCTTGTTGGCAAGCACTTCGAGGCCATGCCCGAGAACGCCATTGTCTGCAACATTGGTCACTTCGACATTGAGATCGACGTTGCCTGGTTGAAGAAGAACGCCACCTCGGTCCAGAACATCAAGCCCCAGGTCGACCGTTTCCTCATGCCTTCCGGCCGTCACATCATCCTCCTCGCCGAGGGTCGTCTCGTCAACCTTGGCTGTGC